>CM072912.1:1443989-1712942 GCA_037013685.1 Acridotheres tristis | reverse complement strand
ACCGGGAATGTGGGGACGGGAATGTGGGGACAGGGATCTGGGGTTTGACTCCACGGGGCTGGGGCAGCTGAGGGACAGGAAAGGGGGACAGAGATTTGAGGACAGGGGCAAGGGGACAGGCACCCGTGGGGTTGGCGGGGGTGACCTGTGCCAGCATGGGGTGGCCGCGGTGTCCCCATGTCCGGGCTGTCCACAGTGTCCCCATGTCCTGCCTCAGCCCGTGGGGGCCGTGCTGTCCCTGCCCCCGAGGCGTCTGTGCCACCTGGACGTGGCGCGTGGGTGGCTGTGACACAGGGCTGTCCCCTGGGAGCCTCTCCAGACCTGCTGGGGACCTTCCCCGAGAACTTTCCCTCCACGGGGACAGCTCGGGGACAGCCCCACGCCCCCCTCCCCCCCCTCCCCGGGTCCCGCTGTCCCCGTGGTGCCACCCCCAGCCAGCCCTGTCCCTTCTCCCTTCCAGCCCAGACCCTCGGCCTCGCTGGTGAGTCCTCGGGGGATGCCATGTCCCTGCCCCGCTGTCCCCAGCCCCGTGGTGGCCCTGCCAGGCTGGTGTCCCCTGTCACCCGCAGGTGCCCAGAGCCCCCAGCTCCTGGTGGAGCCCCCCTGGACGCCGGCGGTGCTGTGGGACCGGGTGACACTGACCTGCCAGGGCTCGGGGACCGCCGGTGACACCACCTGGTACAAGGACGGGAAGTACTGGTGGCAGGAGCGACGCCGCAGCTTCAGTGTCACCAAGAGTGGGAACTACACGTGTCGCAGACCCGGGACCAGGCTCAGCCCCCCCGTGACAGTCTCAGATGGTGAGGGGGGTTTGGGTGTCCCCACCCTGGCACCCGCGGGGACCCCGAGGGCTCAGGGTGGGCTCAGCTCCATGGGTCACCCCTGGTGTGACCAGAGCCTGTCCCCTGCTCTGGGGACATCCCAGAGCATCCCCGTGCAGGGGGATCCCCGTGCTGGAATTGGGGACCCCTGCTGTGACCCAATGGGGGGTCCCGGTGACACCGGGTGTGACAGGTCCCCCCTGTCCCACAGACTGGCTGGTGCTGCAGGTGCCGGCGCGGGCGCTGCTGGAGGGGGACACGGTGACACTGCGCTGCCGGGGCTGGTGGAACGTTTCGGTCACCTCGGTGTCCTTCTACCGCGACGGGAACAAAGTGGGGACGATCGGCGATGGCACCGAGCTGTCCCTGTCCCCTCTGCAGCTGAACCACAGCGGCCGCTACCACTGCGGGGGCCGGGTGGGAAGCTGGGGGTGGATGGAATCTGCGCAGGTGACAGTGACAGTGCAGGGTGAGCACCCCACAGCCCCACCCCGACACCCCCACAGCCCCTCCCCACGGACTCGGGGTCACAAATCCCCCTCCCATCTCCTTCCCAGAGCTCTTCTCGGTGCCGCTGCTGGAGGGTCCCCCCGAGCTCCCCGAGGGGTCCCCCCTCAATCTCAGCTGCCTCAGCACCCCCAGCCCCCTGCGGCCCCCAGCCCCCCTCCTGTACCGCTTCTACCGGGACGGGCAGTTGGTGGGGGGCCCGCAGGGGTCCCCGCAGCTCCTGGTGCCCGCCGTGGGGGTCTCCCACTCGGGGAATTACAGCTGCGAGGTGCGCTCCGAGGGGGGGGCCGTGTGGAAGAGCAGCGCCCGGCTCGGCGTCACGGTGCGCAGTGAGTGCGGGGATGGGCACGGGGAGCCCCCACTGCCCCCACGGGACCCCTGCCCAGGGACCCCCAGCCGATCCTGGGGACCCGCAGCCCACCGAGTCCCCCCTTCCTCTCCCGGATCCCCCAGCCCGCTCTCGGTGCCCTCATCCATCCCGGACACCTTTTCCACGTGCCCGGGACCTCCCATCCCTGTCGAGGGTCCCTCCATCCTTGCTTGGCTCCCACCCCGGGTCCCCCCATCCCTCTCTGATCTCCCCTCATTGTTCCAAGGTCCCCCAATCCCTGTCTGGGTCCCCTCACCCCTCCCTGGTGTCCCCCCAGTCCCTCTCCAGAACTCCCCTCCCTGAACCCTCCTGTTCTTCCTTGGGGTCGTTTTCCACACCCCCCAAATCTCGGCAGCCCCTCTCCCTCACTGGGGTCCCCTTGCCCCTCCCCGGCTGCTCTGGTCCCTCACGGTCCCCTTGTGTCCCCCAGGGGTCCCGCCCTCGGGGGTGTCGCTGTCGGTGCAGCCCCCCGGGGGACAGGTGGCACTGGGGGACCGCCTGGTGCTGAGCTGTGCGGTGGCCATGGGGACAGGTCCCCTGTCCTTCTCCTGGCACCGGGGGGGCTCGGGGACACCGCTGGGCACCGGCCCCCGCCTGGAGCTGCGGCACGTTGGGGACAATGACAGCGACCACTACCAGTGCCGGGTCAGCGACGGTGACAGCGTGGCCGAGAGTGTCCCCCTGAATGTCACCGTCCTGGGTGAGCGGGACCTTTGGGATGAAGGTGACCCCACCCACGGCATCCCCTTCCCCCCTCGCCAGGTGCCAGCCCTGTCTGTGTCCCCGCAGTGCCCGTGGCCAATGCCACCATCACCCCCGGTCCCCCGGCACTCCAGGTGCGCCCAGGTGACCCCGTGACCCTGCGCTGCTCGGTGCAGGTGGGCTCAGCCCCTGTCACCTTCACCTGGCTGCGAGACGGGCACGAGGTGGCCCGGGGTCCCCTCCTGGAGCTTGGGGCCGTCCATGTGGGACATTCGGGCACCTACCAGTGCGTGGCCACCAACCAGCTGGGACAGGACGGGCACCGCCTGTTCCAGGCACTCAGTCGAGAGCTGGCGCTGGAGGTGACAACGTGGGGACACGTCACAGGTGACGTCACTCGGGGTCACTGTGGGGGGCTCGGTTTGTCCCCGCTCTGTCCTTGGTGACGCATAGGTGACAAGGCATAGGTGGCATCACTCGGCGTCACTGTGGGGTCCAGGACCACCGGGTTTGTCCCTGGAAGGTGACACAGAGGGGACACGTCACAGGTGACATCACTCGGGGTCACTGTGAGGGGCTTGGACCCCTGCATTTGTCCCTGAAGGTGACATGGAGGTGACAGGGCACAGGTGGCATCACTCGGGGTCACCCCAAAGTGTCCCTTTTGTCCCCAGCAGTGGCCGCAGGGGTTGGCGGGGCCCTCCTGTCCCTGGTCCTGCTCGTGGGTGCCATCGTGGCCTGGCACCGGTGCCACCGCCGGGGTGGGTGACAATGGGGGACACCCCCGGAGTTGGGGACAATGGGGTGACACCCACAGACCCTGAACTGAGACCTCGGCTGAGGGTCCTGGAGGGAATTGGGGACATTTTGGGGACATCTCAGAGGGGTCCTGGGGCATCCCAGGAGGATTTGGGGACGTCTGGGTGGTCCTGGGGCGATTTGGGATCCTGGGGGTTTGGGATTTCAAGGTTTTTGGGTATTTCGGGGCTTTTTTGGGCTCCTGGAGGGTTTGGGGGTCTCGTGGGTGTTTTGGGGTCCTGGGGTGGTTGGGATATCAAGGAATTTGGGGGTATTTTGGGGCTTTTTTGGGCTCCTGGAGGATTTGGGGGTCTCGTGATGTTTTGGGGTCCCGTGGGTGTTTCGGGGTTGCAGTGGGGTTGGGATTTCAAAGATTTTTGGGTATTTTGGGGCTTTTGGGGGGTCGTGGGGGGTTTCAGGATCCCCTGGGGGGATCTCAACTCGGGTGACTCCATTGTCACCCCATTGTCACCCCAATGTCACCCCCCCCCCTTTTCCTCGTAGGCCCCAAGACGCCTCAGGACGGGTGAGTGGGGGAAGGGCCGGGGGTGTCCCCATGTCCCCAGATGCCACCGGGAGGTCACCCCGTTGTCCCCATTGTCCCCACAGGACCCCCCCGGCGTCCCCTGAGGTGGGGGAGGTGCTCTACAGCCACGTGGTGCCCACCAAGAGGGCAGGGGGTGAGTGCGGGGGTGGGGACAGGGACCTGGCACCCGGGGGTGGCACCAGGGGTGGCACTGGGTCCCCAAATGCCACCCCCAGGGAGCTGCCAGGTCCTCAAATGGCATCCAGGGGACAGCGGTGACATCGACGAGAACGTGCTCTGACACTGGGGGTGGCACTGGGGGACACTGGGTGGCACTGGAGGACACTGGGTGACATTGGGGGTGGCACTGGGATGGCACTGGGGGACACTGGGGGACATCAGGTGACACTGGGACACAGTGGGTAGCACTGGGGGTGACACTGGGGGTGGCACCGGGAGTGGCACAGGGTTCCCAAATGCCACCCAGGAGACAGGGGATAAATGTGGGGTTGGGGACAGGGACGTGGCACCCGTGGGTGGCACTGGGTGGCACCGGTGTCTCCCGTAGGGTTCCCAAGTGTCCCCCCCGAGGCCCCCCAGGTGACCTACGCCGAGCTGCCAGGGCCGCGGTGGCACCCAGGGGACAGCGGTGACTACGAGAACGTGCTGTGACACTGGAGTGGCACTGGGTGGCACTGAGTGACACTGGATCCCCAAGTGCCACCCCTCCGGGAACTGCTGGGTCCCCAAATGCCACCCAAGGGACAGGAGTGACACCCACAAGAACGTGCTGTGACACTGAGGGTGGCACCGAGTGGCACTGGGGGGACCCTGTGTCCCCAAATGCCACTCAGGGGACAGCGGTGACATCCACCAGAATGTGCTGTGACACTGAGGGTGGCACTGGGGACACTGGGGACACCCACATTCCTGTGTCCCCTCGTCCCGTGGGTGCCCGTGGCCACCGGGACCTGCCTGGCCCCGTCCCCTCCCTGTGGCCACCTCCCCTCTGTCCCTCTGAGCCTCCCGGATTTGGCAAAACCCGCGTGGGGACCAGCCCGGAGTGACCCGAAGTGGCCACCGGGAGCTTCCGAGGGGGGGTGGGGACATCCCGGGGGGACACGGGGGGGTCCCCGGGGGGAGCGGGGTGGGGGGTGGGGGATGAGGGGCGGAATTTTCGGGTTTTTTTTCCTTCCCCTTTTCCCTGTCGGCGGGTAATAAACGCAATTAATTCCCCAAAACCGCGTCCGTTCTGCCCGTGAGCGACCCCAAATCCCCACCCAGCCCCTCCTCCCGGGCTGAGGGGGCACCCCAAGGGGGTCTCCGGGGTTTTGGGGGGCTCCAGGGTCGATCCCAACTCCCCCGTCCCTCTCTGGGGCTTTTTCCTCCCTTTTTTTTCCCCCGGTGGGGACAGGTGGGGGACACGAGGGGGACAGGGGGACCCCAGGGGTCACTGCGGGCACGGGGTGACCTGCGGCTGTGAGGGACTGGGACCCCAAAATCTGAGACCCCGCGACAGGGACCCCAAAATTCGGGATGTCCAAGCTCTGGGATCCCAAAATCTGGGACTCCTGGCCCTGTTCCTGGTCCCCGGTCCCTTCTCCCCGAGCCCGTTCCCTGCTCACGTCCCCGGTCTTCGATCTCAGTCCCCGATCTCATTCCCCGGTCCCGGTCCCTATTCCCAATCCCGGTCCTCATTCCCGGTCCCCGTTCCCGTCCCCAGTCCCGATCCCCGATCCCCGTTCCCGTCCCCAGTCCCGATCGCCGATCCCCGCTCCCGGTTTCAGTTCCTATTCCCAACCCCGGTCTCCGTTCCCAGTCCCGGTCCCCGCTCCCGATCCCGTTCCCTGTCCCTGTCCCCGAACCCGGTCTCCGATCCGATATCGTTCCCATTCCCGGTCCCGGTTCCTGTTCCGGTTCCCGGTTCCTGTTCCCGTTCCCGGTCCCGGTCCTATTCCCGTTCCCCTCTCCCGATCCCGATCCCCGCTCCCGCTCCCCTTCCCGGTCCCGGCTCCCGTTCCCATTCCCGATCCCGATTCCCGCTCCCGATCCCGTTCCCCGCTCCCGCTCCCGCTCCCGATCCCGATCCCGATCCCGATCCCCGCTCCCGCTCCCGATCCCGATCCCGATCCCCGCTCCCCTTCCCGCTCCCGCTCCCGATCCCGATCCCGATCCCCGCTCCCCTTCCCGATCCCGATCCCCGCTCCCCTTCCCGATCCCGATCCCGTTCCCCGCTCCCGCTCCCGATCCCGATCCCCGCTCCCCTTCCCGCTCCCGATCCCGATCCCCGCTCCCGCTCCCGATCCCGATCCCGATCCCCGCTCCCCTTCCCGATCCCGTTCCCCGCTCCCGCTCCCGATCCCGATCCCCGCTCCCCTTCCCGCTCCCGATCCCGATCCCCGCTCCCGCTCCCGATCCCGATCCCGATCCCCGCTCCCCTTCCCGCTCCCGATCCCGATCCCCGCTCCCGCTCCCGATCCCGATCCCGATCCCCGCTCCCGCTCCCGATCCCGATCCCGATCCCCGCTCCCCTTCCCGATCCCGATCCCGTTCCCCGCTCCCGCTCCCGATCCCCGCTCCCCTTCCCGCTCCCGATCCCGATCCCCGCTCCCGCTCCCGATCCCGATCCCGATCCCCGCTCCCCTTCCCGATCCCGATCCCCGCTCCCCTTCCCGATCCCGATCCCCGCTCCCCTTCCCGATCCCGATCCCGTTCCCCGCTCCCGCTCCCGCTCCCGATCCCCGCTCCCGCTCCCGATCCCGATCCCGATCCCCGCTCCCGCTCCCGATCCCGATCCCGATCCCCGCTCCCCTTCCCGATCCCGATCCCGTTCCCCGCTCCCGCTCCCGATCCCGATCCCCGCTCCCCTTCCCGCTCCCGATCCCGATCCCCGCTCCCGCTCCCGATCCCGATCCCGATCCCCGCTCCCCTTCCCGATCCCGATCCCGTTCCCCGCTCCCGCTCCCGATCCCGATCCCCGCTCCCGCTCCCGCTCCCGATCCCGATCCCGATCCCGCTCCCGATCCCGATCCCGATCCCGATCCCCGCTCCCGATCCCGATCCCCGCTCCTGCTCCCGTTCCGGGTTTTCCGGGGGGCGTGTCCCCGCGGCAGCGCCCCCTGGCGGCGGAGGGCGGAGCGGGCCAAGATGGCGGCGGAGCCGGGCCCGGGCCCGGGGCCCGACCCGGAGCTGGAGGAGCTGCTGGAGAGTGAGGGGGGGCCCGGGGGGCACGGGGGAGCTCCGGGCTGAGGGGGGATCCGGAGGGGCCCGGGGGTCTTTGGGGTGCCGGGGGGATGCGCGCCGTTTGGAGCAGTGGGGGTCGTGGGGTGCGATGGAGGTCGGGGGTCATTGGGGTGAGGGGAGAACGGGAGGGGCTGGGGGTCGTGAGGGGCTGGAGGGGGTCATTGGGGTGAGGGGAGAACGGGAGGGGCTGGGGGTCGTGAGGGGCTGGGGGGGTTCATTGGGGTGAGGGGAGAACGGGAGGGGCTGGGGGTCGTGAGGGGCTGGGGGGGTTCATTGGGGTGAGGGGAGAACGGGAGGGGCTGGGGGTCGTGAGGGGCTGGGGGGGTCATTGGGGTGAGGGGAGAACGGGAGGGGCTGGGGGTCGTGAGGGGCTGGGGGGGTCATTGGGGTGAGGGGAGAACGGGAGGTGCCGAGGGTCGTGAGGGGCTGGGAGGGGACTGGGGGGGGTCATTGGGGTGAGGGGAGAACGGGAGGTGCTGGGGGTCGTGAGGGGCTGGGGGGGGGGGGGGGGGGGGAGTTTTGGGGGTTTGGAGGGTCTGGGGGGTCATTGGGGTGAGGGGAGAACGGGAACGGGAGGGGCTGGGGGTCGTGAGGGGCTGGGGGAACTTTTGGGGTTTGGGGGAGCTCGGGGGTCATTGGGGCTCGGGGGGCACGGGGGCTCTGGGGGCTGTGAGGGGCTGGGGGAGTTTTTGGGGTTTGGAGGGTCTGGGGGGTCATTGGGGTGAGGGGGAACGGGAACGGGAGGGGCTGGGGGTCGTGGGGGGCTGGGGGGGGTCGTTGGGGTTCGAGGGGTTTGGGGGGTCATTGGGGTTTGGGGGATCGGGGGTCGTTGGAGTGAGGGGGAACGAGGAGTGCTGGGGTCCGTGAGGGGCTGGGGGAGTTTTTGGGGTGAAAGGGGAGTGGGAGGGGCTGGGGGAGTTTTTGGGGTGAAAGGGGAATGGGAGGGGCTGAGGGAGTTTTTGGGGTGCAAGGGGAGTGGGAGGGGCTGGGGGAGTTTTTGGGGTGCAAGGGGAGTGGGAGGGGCTGTGTGAGAGTTTTTGGGGTGCAAGGGGAGTGGGAGGGGCTGGGGGAGTTTTTGGGGTGCAAGGGGAGTGGGAGGGGCTGGGGGAGTTTTTGGGGTGCAAGGGGAGTGGGAGGGGCTGGGGGAGTTTTTGGGGTGAAAGGGGAGTGGGAGGGGCTGTGTGAGAGTTTTTGGGGTGCGGGGTGTTCTGGGGGTTATTTGGGTCTGGGATATCTGGGTGTTATTGGGGTGAGTGGGGTCGGGAGGGGCAGGAGAGGTTATTGGGGTGCAGTTTTGGGGTACAGTTTTTGGGGTGCAGTTATTGGGATACAGTTTTGGGGTGCAGTTACTGGGGTACAATTTTGGGGTGCGGTTTTGGGGTACATTTATTGGGGTGCAGTTATTGAGGTACAGTTTTGGGCTGCAGTTATTTGGGTGCAGTTTTGGGATGCAGTTAGTTATTGGGGTGCAGTTATTGAGGTGCAGTTTTGGGCTGCAGTTATTGAGGTGCAGTTTTGGGCTGAAGTTTTGGGGTGCAGTTAGTTATTGAGGTACAGTTTTGGGGTGCAGTTTTGGGGTACAGTTAGTTATTGAGGTGCAGTTTTGGGGTGCAGTTTTGGGGTACAGTTAGTTATTGAGGTGCAGTTTTGGGGTGCAGTTTTGGGCTGCAGTTAGTTATTGAGGTGCAGTTTTGGGGTACAGTTTTAGGGTGCAGTTAGTTATTGGAGCAGTTTTGGGGTGCAGTTATTTGGGTGCAGTTTTGGGCTGCAGTTAGTTATTGAGGTACAGTTTTGGGGTGCAGTTTTGGGGTGCAGTTACTGAGGAGCAGTTTTGGGGTGCAGTTTTGGGGTGCAGTTTTGGGGTGCAGTTAGTTATTGAGGTACAGTTTTGGGGTACAGTTTTGGGGTGCAGTTATTGAGGAGCAGTTTTGGGGTGCAGTTTTGGGGTGCAGTTTTGGGGTGCAGTTATTGAGGTACAGTTTTGGGGTGCAGTTTTGGGGTGCAGTTAGTTATTGAGGTACAGTTTTGGGGTGCAGTTTTGGGGTACAGTTAGTTATTGAGGTACAGTTTTGGGGTGCAGTTTTGGGGTGCAGTTATTGAGGAGCAGTTTTGGGGTGCAGTTAGTTATTGAGGAGCAGTTTTGGGGTACAGTTTTGGGGTGCAGTTTTGGGGTGCAGTTATTGAGGTACAGTTTTGGGGTGCAGTTTTGGGGTACAGTTTTGGGCTGCAGTTTTAGGGTGCAGTTAGTGCCATACAGATTTCAGTTACTGCCCCCCAGTCTCCATGACCAGAGCTGCAGAACCCCTTTTCCCAACCCCATTTTGGGGTCCCCTGACCCCCATTCCCCCCCCCCAGGTGCCCTGGACGACTTCGAGCGCAGCCGCCCCGCTCCCCCTCCCCCTCCCAGCTCCTCGTCCCCGCCCTCCCCTTCCTCCGCCGCCGACTCTGCCAAGGTGGGGCCCCCCAAAAACCCCCTTTGTGCCCCGTTTGTGGGGCCGTGGCAGCGCTGACCCCGCGTGCAGGGCTCGCTGTTCTCCTCGCAGGAGCGATTCTTCCAGGAGCTCTTCGAGGGCGAGCTGGCGGCGCAGGCGGCGGCCGAGTTCCAGGAGGCCATGCAGGAGCTGGCCCGGCAGGAGCCCCAGCTCGTGGAGCAGTTCCAGAAACTCTCGGAAGCTGCTGGAAAAGTCGGTGGGTGAGGCGGCAATGTGGGGGTCCCCCACCCCGGAACAGCCCTGGGACACCTCGTGCTTGTGTCTGTTCCCCATCCTGGTGCCTGTTCCCAGGCACTGTTTGCCTTTCCTGTTCCTGATCCCAGTCCCTGTTCCTGATCCCAGTCCCTGTTCCTGATCCCAGTCCCTGTCCCTGATCCCAGTCCCTGTTCCTGATCCCAGTCCTTGTTCCTGATCCCAGTCCTTGTTCCTGATCCCAGTCCTTGTTCCTGATCCCAGTCCCTGTCCCTGATCCCAGTCCTTGTTCCTGATCCCAGTCCTTGTTCCTGATCCCAGTCCTTGTTCCTGATCCCAGTCCCTGTCCCTGATCCCAGTCCCTGTTCCTGATCCCAGTCCTTGTTCCTGATCCCAGTCCCTGTTCCTGATCCCAGTCCCTGTTCCTGATCCCAGTCCCTGTCCCTGATCCCAGTCCCTGTTCCTGATCCCAGTCCCTGTCCCTGATCCCAGTCCCTGTTCCTGATCCCAGTCCCTGTCCCTGATCCCAGTCCCTGTCCCTGATCCCAGTCCTTGTTCCTGTTCCCAGTCCTTGTTCCTGATCCCAGTCCCTGTCCCTGATCCCAGTCCCTGTCCCTGATCCCAGTCCCTGTTCCTTATTCCTCTTCCTGATCCCAGTCCCTATTCCTGATCTCTGTCCCTGTTCCTGATCCCAGTCCTTGTTCCTTATTCCTGTTCCTTGTTCCTGTTCCTGTTCCCCGTCTCTGTTCCCAATCCCAGTCCCTGTTCCTGATCCCAGTCTGTTTCCCATTCTTATTCCTGTTCCCAGTCCCTATTCCCAATCCCAGTCCCTATTCCTGAGCCCAGTCCCTGTTCCTGATCCCAGTCCTTGTTCCTGTTCCTGATCTCTGTCCCTGTTCCTGATCCCAGTCCCTGTTCCTGATCCCAGTCTCTGTTCCTAATCCTAGTCTCTGTTTCCAGTCCCTGTTCCTGATCCCAGTCACTGTTTACCGTTCCTGTTCCCTGTCCCTGTTCCTTTTTCCTGATCCCAATCCCTGTTCCTGATGTCTGTCCCTATTCGTGTTCCCAGTCCCTGTTCTCAATCCCTGTCCTTGTTCCTGATCCCAGTCCCTGTTCCTGATCCCAGTCCCTGTCCCTGATTCCCATTCCTGTCCCTGATCCCTGTTCCTGATCCCAGTCCCTGTTCGTGATCCCAGTCATTGTTCCTGTTCCCAGTTCCCAATCCCAGTCACTATTCCTGATCCCAGTCCCTTTCCCATTCCTGTTCCTGTCCCCAATCCCTGTCCCTGTCCCCAATCCCTATTCCCAGTACATGGAGGGCTCCCAGTCCCCGTTGTCACCCCATGTTGTCACCACTTGGACCCACCCCAGCACCTTCTGTGTTTCTGGAATTTGGGGATCTCTACTGTGGCTGGGGCCTGGGGACGCCTCTGGGTGCTGTGGGGTGCTGAGAGTCTCCCTGGGAACCCAGCAGAACCCCCCATTATTCCCATTACCCCCATTCCCACTCCTGGGGTCCTCGTTTGGGATCGGGATCTCCAAGACAAGACCCTGTTGGGCTCTCCAGTGTCCCCCCATTCCCAATCCCGTTTAGAACTGTCCTCCCCATTTGGGATCAGGGACTATTAGTCCCCCATTAGTCCCATTATTCCCATTATCCCCATTCCCACCCCCGCAGGCACTGACTCGGCCTCGCAGCAGGAATTCACCTCCTGCCTCAAGGAAACCCTGAGCGGGCTGGCCAAGAACGCCAATGACCTCCAGGTATTCCCAGCCCTCCCCGGGATCCTAGGGGGCTCTCCCGGCATCCCAGGGGGCTCACTGGGGTCCCGGGGGTCCCACAGAATTCCCCGGGCTCGGAGGAGGAGCTGGCGAAGGCCCTGGAGGGGCTGGGGCTGGAGGAGGGCGGCGGGGACGGCGTCCTGCCCGTCATGCGCAGCATCATGGAGTCCCTGCTGTCCAAGGATGTGCTCTACCCCTCCCTCAAGGAGATCACTGAGAAGGTGGGACCCCAAAAAGCCGGGAGGGCACCCCGAAAAAACCTGGAGGATCTCCAAAAACCTTGGGGGTGTCCCCAGAAACCTGGGGGGTTGTCCTTTGGGGCATGGGAAATGTGTAGGGCTTGTGGGGACATCGTGCAGTCCCTGACTTCCATGTCCTCTATCCCTCCCTCGAGGGGGTCACACAGAAGATGGGGGCCCCAAAAGATGGGGAGGGGACCCCAAAAAAACAGCAGGGGTCCCCAAAACCCTGGGGAGGGTCCCTGAAATCCTGGAGGGGTCCTTTGGGGTGTGGGAAACTCGGGAGACTTGTGGGGACATCATGGGGTCCTTGTTGTCCAAGGACGTGCTCTGTCCCTCCCTCAAGGAGATCACTGAGAAGGTGGGACCCCAAAAAATGGGGAGGGGACTCCACAAAATGAGAGGGGGCCCCCAAAACCCTGGGGAGGGGTCATCCCTGAAATGGGGAGAGGCTCCCCAAAAACCTGAGGGTCCTTGTCGTCCCCAGGGTCTGTCCCTGTCACCCCCAGGGCTGTACTGGGACATTTCCCCCTTTCCTCCGGGATTTGGGGGTCCCGCGGCGGTTCCCTGGTGTCCCCTGACTGTCCCCTCGCTGTCCCCAGTACCCGGAGTGGCTCCGGCAGCAGAGGGCTCGCTGTCCCCGGAGCAGCGGGAGCGGTTCTGGGGGCAGCAGGGTTGGGATTTGGGGGTTCCCTGGTGTCCCCTGACTGTCCCCTGGCTGTCCCCAGTACCCGGAGTGGCTCCGGCAGCAGAGGGCTCGCTGTCCCCGGAGCAGCGGGAGCGGTTCTGTGCCCAGCAGGGGCTGGGATTTGGGGGTTCCCTGGTGTCCCCTGACTGTCCCCTGGCTGTCCCCAGTACCCGGAGTGGCTCCGGCAGCACGAGGGCTCGCTGTCCCCGGAGCAGCGGGAGCGGTTCTGTGCCCAGCAGGGGCTGGGATTTGGGGGTTCCCTGGTGTCCCCTGACTGTCCCCTGGCTGTCCCCAGTACCCGGAGTGGCTCCGGCAGCACGAGGGCTCGCTGTCCCCGGAGCAGCGGGAGCGGTTCCGGGCGCAGCAGGCGCTGATGCTCCGGATCTGCGCGGAGCTGGAGCGGGAGCGGCCGGAGGAGCCCGAGGGGCAGCGCCGGGAGCGCTTCGAGACCCTCCTGGACCTGATGCAGCAGGTACGGGGGGGCCGGGGCGACCCCAAAACCGCCCGGCCTCGCCCTGACCCCCTCCGTGTCCCCTCTCCGTGTCCCTGTGTCCCCCATTTCTGTCCCCTCGCAGCTGCAGGACCTGGGCCACCCCCCCAAGGAACTGGCAGGAGACACGGTGAGTGTTTGGGGTCGCCCCCCTATAAAAGGATTTGGGGTCAGCCGAACTGTTTGGGGGTGACCCTGTAGATTAGGGGTGATCCCATAAGAATTGGGATGATCCCATAGATTGAGGGTGACCTCAGCAGATCTGGGGTGGCCCCATAGAATTGGGGTGATCTCAAAAGATCTGGGGTGAACTCATAGAATTGGGTGATCCCATAAGAATTGGCGTGATCCCATAGATTTGGGGTGACCTCACACGTTTGAGGTGACCTTATGGATTTGGGGTGATCCCATAAGAATTGGGATGACCCCGTAGATTTGGGGTCACTCCACAGAATTGGGATGATCCCATAAGATTTGAGATGATCCCATAGAATTGGGGTGACCCCATAAGATTTAGGGTGATCCCATAGATTTGAGGTGACCCCATAAGATTAAGGGTGATCCCATAGATTTAGGGTGACTCCATACATTTGGATTGACCCCATAAGAATTGGGATGACTCTGAAAGATGTGGGGTAACCCCATACATTTGGGGTGACCCCAAAAGATTTGGGGTGACCCTGCCGTGCCCCCCCACAGCCCCCCGGATTCAACCTGGAGCTGCCGGGGGGGGTGACTGGGGAGCAGTGCCGCCTCATGTAGGGGAATTTTGGGATCCCCACGCCCCCCCCCCCGCCTCGTCCGACCCTAAACGAGGATGAAGAGGAGCCCGGGGGGGGGGGTTGAGACCTCCCCCCACATATTTGGGGGGTTTTTTGGGGGGTGGGGGGGCAGGTGTCCCCCCCTCACCCCCCCCGGTGTCCCCAATAAAGAGTTGGTGACGGGAGCGGCTTCGCCTGGGAATGGGGATGGGACCCTACAGAAATAGGGTGACCCTATAGGGACACTGTGGGGTACAGGGGACCCTAAAGAAATGGGGTGACCCTATAGGGACACTGTGGGGTACAGGGGACCTTACAGAAATGGGGTGACCCTATAGGGACACTGGGGTTCAGAGTGACCCTATAGGGACACTGGGGTTCAGAGTGACCCTATAGGGACACTGTGGGGTACAGGGGACGCTAAGAAATAGGGTGACCCTATAGTGACACTGGGGTGCAGAGTGACCCTATAGGGACACTGTGGGGTACAGGGGACCCTAAAGAAACAGGGCGACCCTATAGGGACACTGGGGTGCAGAGTGACCCTATAGGGACACTGTGGGGTACAGGGGACCTTACAGAAATGGGGTGACCCTATAGGGACACTGGGGTACAGAGTGACCCTATAGGGACACTGTGGGGTACAGGGGACCCTACAGAAATGGGGTGACCCTATAGGGACACTGAGGGGCCAGAGTGACCCTGTGGGGACATTGGGTAGAGGGTGACCCTATAGGGACAGTGGGGTACAGGGGGACACTATAGGGACACACTGGGGTACAGAGGACCCTACAGAAACAGGGTCACCCTAAAGGGACCCTATAGGGACATGGGACTACAGGGGACCCTACAGAAACGGGGCGACCTTTTAGGGACATTGGGGGGAACAGGGGACCCTGAATAGGGGTGACCCTACAGCAATGTTGGAGACACAAAGTGATCCTACAGTAACACTGGGGTGAACCCTACAGTGACCCTAGACAGAGGTGACCCTACAATAACACAGGGACACAAAGCGACCCCACAATAGCACGGGGGTGACCCCGTAGTGATCCTAATCAGGGGTGACCCCACAATAACGCTGAGGGTCTTGGAATGATCCTATAACAGCACTGGGGGCGGGGAGGGGGACAATAGTGACCCTAAACAGAGGTGATCCTACAACAACATTGGAGACACAAAGCGACCCCACAACACTGGGGGAAATGAAGTGACCCTAAACAGGGGTGACCCTACAACACCACAGGGGGACACAGAGTGACACTACAACAACACAGGGGGAGGACAGAGTGACCCCAAACAAGGGTGACCCCAAACAGGGGTGACCCTACAACACCACAGGAGGACACAAAGCGGCCCCACAGGAGCACGGAGGTGACCCTACAGTGACCCTGAACACGGGTGACCCTATAATAACACGGGGGGGATGCAGTGACCCTAAACAGCGGTGACCCTAAACAAGGATGACCCCATAACAACACGGGCGTGGGGGGGGTGCCGTTCCCATGGCAACGCCGGGGGTGGGGGGAGCGCCCCCGTCGCCGTCGCGCAACGGCCGCTGTCGTAAAGCGGCGCCCGTGGTGTCGCAAAACCGTCGGCCGGTGCCGTCAAGCGAGCCGGCGGGGGCGGCGCGTTAAAGATGGCGGCGGCGGGGCCCGGTACCGGGACCGGCGCTGGAGCGGCCGGGGGGACCCGCGGCGGCCAAAACTGAGCCCGGCCGCACCCCCCGGCACCGCCCGGGACCCGCCGGGAGTCTCCGGGACACTCGGGTCGGTGCGCGGCCTCCGCTGCCCCCGGTCCGGACGCGGCCCCCGCGGGCTCGGGCCTTGCCCGGCGGCGGGGCGGGGGCGGCCCCGGGGAGACGGGTGGGGTGGGTGGGAAGATTTGGGGGGTCTCCGAGTGTTTGGGGGGGTTCTGGAGGAGCCTCAGAGGGAGCCCAGGAGGGGTTTGGGGGAGCCCTTGAGGACTTTGGGGGGTCCTTGGAGGGTCTTGGGAAGTCCTGGGGGATTTGGGGGGGTCCTGGGGGGTTTTGGGGGGTCCTAGGAGGGCCGTTGAGGCTTTTGAGGGGATTTTGGAGGATTTTAGGGCGTCCTGGGGGAGTCCTGAGATTTTTTTGGGGAAGTCCTTGGGTGTTTTGAGGGGATTTTTGGGATTCCTTGGGGGTTTTGGGGGGATTTTGGGGGGTCTTTGGTGATTCCTGTGGGTCTCTGAGCCTTGGAGGGGTCCCTTAGGGGGGGTACTGAAGTTTTTGGGGGGCGTCCCTGAGACTTTGGGGGGCCCTTGGGCGGTCCCTGAGATTTTTGGGGTCTCTGGATTTTTTTGGGGGGGTCCTGGAGGTTTTTTCGGGGACCACTGAGATTGGGGGAAGGGGGGTCTGTGAAGGGTTCTGGAGTTTTTGCGGGGGGCTCCATAATTTTTGGGGGGATCCCTGAGATTTTGGGATGTCCACAGGGATTGGAAAGTCCCCCAAAACTGGGAATTCCCAGGGATCAGGGGTTTCCCAAAAATTAGGAATCCCCAAAAATTAGGAATCCCCAAAAGTTTGGGGTCCCCAGAGATGGAGGGAATTTTTGCAGGATTGAGGGGGTCCCCCAAAATTTGGGGTCTCCAGAGATTGGGGGGGAAGGGTCCCAAAAATCGGGAATATCCAGGAATTGAGGAGGAGGGGCCCTGGGATCAGGGGGATCCCCAAAAATTGGGAATTCCCAAGGCTCAGGGGATTCCCAGGAATCTCTGGGGGTTTCTCAGGATTGGGAAGCTCCTGAAAATTTGGGGTTTTTCCAGGGATTGAGGGGACTCTTGGGGATTCCCTGGGAGGGGTCCCCAAAAATTTGAGTTCTTCAGGAATTGGAGGGATTCCCAAAACTCGGCGGGGGAGGGGATTTCCGTGGGATGAGGGGAATTCCCAAAAATCCAGGGGGATTTCCCAGGGATTGGGGGGGGTCTCCAGGGACTGGGGGTCCCCAAATTTGGGGTCCCTGGGCTTTGACCCCGCGCTCCCCCCCAGCTCCAGCCCCGCTGTCCCCGGCACCTGGCACAGGTGAGTCCGCCCGGATCCCGCGGGATTTTGGGGGAATTTTGGGGATTTTTGGGATTTCTCCAGGGTTCCCTTGGCTTTGGGAAACTCCTGGGAATGCTCCTAGAGACCTGGGAATGCTTCTGGGGCTCCATCCCAAGGGATTTGGGGGCTCCATCCCAAAGGATTTATGAGCTTTATTCCTGAGGATTTGGGGGTTCTATCCCTGAGGATTTGGGGTTCCATCCTTGAGAGATTTGGGGGCTCCATCCCAAAGGATTTGGGAGCTTTATTCCTGAGGATTTGGGGGAGCCATCCCAAAGGATTTGGGAGCTTTATTCCTGAGGATTTGGGGGAGCCATCCCAAAGGATTTGGGGTATCCATTCCTGAAGATTTGGGGGGATCCATCTCAAGGGAATTGGGGGTTCCATCCCAAAGGATTTGGGAGCTTTATTCCTGAGGATTTGGGGGCTCCATCCCAAAGGATTTGGGAGCTTTATTCCTGAGGATTTGGGGGCTTCATCCCAAAGGATTTGGGAGCTTTATTCCTGAGGATTTGGCAGTTCTGTCCTTGAAGATTTGGGGATTCCATCCCTGAGGATTTGGGGGATCCATTCTGAGGAATTTGGGGATTCGGTTCTTGAGGATTTGGAGGATCCATCCCAGAGGATTTGGGGGTTCAGTCCCTCAGGATTTGAGAGTTCAATCCATGAGGATTTGGGGTCTCCTGAATCCTGGGGTGCCAGGGTTGCATTTTTTGGGAGCACCTAAATCCTGGGATTAGCTGGAACCAATCCCATGAGGAATTCGGGCTGTGAGGGATGGACAGAACCATCCCCTGGGAATTTTATCCTGCTTTATCCCAGTTTGGAGGGATAAACCCAAGCAGGGAGGCGGATCCCAATTCCAGAGGCTCTGGAATGCCCCGGGATATTTTTGGGAGCTGCAGTGTCAGGCTGGGAATGCTGAGCCTGTCCAGATGTGCAGCCAGGCAGCTGCGGAATCCCGGGATTTTGGTTTCATTCCTGGCCATTCCCGGCGAATTTCCCACCCCCTCCCCGCCTCTGGATCCAGGATGGATTCCTGACCTTTGGGAGCTTCGTTCCCCGTCCCTCACCTCGGGCTGGAAGCAAAAAATTCCTGGGAGTTGGAAGGAAAAAATTGTGGGATTTGAAGGGGGGAGAGATAATTCCCGGAAATTCCCTTTGGAATTGTGTGGAATTCCAGTGGTGTTCCATGGAATTCCAGCAGAATCCCAGGGCTCTGCTCCTGCCCGTTTCTGTGGGAATGGGGTTTTTTTGGGGAAGCTGGAGAGATTCCAGAGGGAATTTTGTGTGGGAATGTGTTTAAAAATGGATCTTTAGAATCACAAATCCCTCGGGATTGGCTTTTCCTGGGATGCTGAGCAGGGGCTGGGTGTCCTGGAGCATTCCCAGGTGGTTTTTCCGTGGGAAAATGGGAATTTTGGGAACAAACTCGACCCTGTGGGGCTGTGTGGCAGGTGGGAAGATGGGAATTTTTTGTGGGAACGTTCCAAAATGGATCCCCGAGGGTTCCAAATTCCTCGTGGTTGGCTTTTCTTGGGATGCTGAGCAGGGGCTGGGTGTTCTGCAGCGTTCCCAGGTGGTTTTTCCATGGAAAATTGGGATTTTGGGAGCGCCAGTGTGGTGGCCATGGCTGAGTCACTCCAGCCCCGTGTCCCCCTGTCCCCGTGTCCCCCTGTCCCACTGTCACACTGTCCCCATGTCCCCCTGTCCCCGCAGGGATTCCCGTGGGAAGCGGCGATGTCGGACAGAGGTGGCAGCATGGACGGCAGGACAGACATCGTCAACGGTGAGGGGACACCTGGGGACATTTGGGGACACCTGGGGACATTTGGGGACACCTGGGGACAGGCAGGGGCTGTCCAGCTGTGCGGTGACACTGGTGGCACTGCAATGTCCCTGTCCCCAGGCAGCCTGTCCAGCAGTGTGACACAGGTGACATTGGTGACACATATGACACAGGTGACATTGGTGACACAGTGACATTGGTGACACAGATGACACAGGTGACACAGATGACACTGGTGTCCCCGTGGTGACACTGTCACGTCCCCTGTCCCCAGGCAGCCTGTCCAGCAGTGTGACACAGGTGACATTGGTGACACAGATGACACAGGTGACACAGGTGACACAGGTGACATTGGTGACGCAGATGACACAGGTGACACTGGTGTCCCCGTGGTGACACTGCCGCGTCCCCTGTCCCCAGGCAGCCTGTCCAGCAGTGTGACACACATGATACAGATGACACAGGTGACACAGGTGACACAGGTGACACTGGTGTCCCCGTGGCGACACTGCCGCGTCCCCTGTCCCCAGGCAGCCTGTCCAGCAGTGTGACACAGGTGACATTGGTGACACAGTGACATTGGTGACACAGGTGACACAGGTGACACTGGTGTCCCCGTGGTGACACTGCCGCGTCCCCTGTCCCCAGGCAGCCTGTCCAGCAGTGTGACACAGGTGACACAGGTGACACAGGTGACATTGGTGACACAGGTGACACAGGTGACACTGGTGTCCCCGTGGTGACACTGCCGCGTCTCCTGTCCCCAGGCAGCCTGTCCAGCAGTGTGACACACACGATACAGATGACACAGGTGACACTGGTGTCCCCGTGGTGACACTGCCGCATCCCCTGTCCCCAGGCAGCCTGTCCAGCAGTGTGACACAGGTGACACAGATGACACAGGTGACACTGATGTCCCCGTGGTGACACTGCCGCGTCCCCTGTCCCCAGGCAGCCTGTCCAGCAGTGTGACACAGGTGACACAGGTGACACAGGTGACACTGGTGTCCCCGTGGTGACACTGCCGCGTCCCCTGTCCCCAGGCAGCCTGTCCAGCAGTGTGACACACACGATACAGATGACACAGGTGACACAGGTGACACTGATGTCCCCGTGGTGACAGTGTCGCGTCCCCTGTCCCCAGGCAGCCTGTCCAGCAGTGTGACACAGGTGACATTGGTGACACAGATGACACAGGTGACACAGGTGACACAGGTGACATTGGTGACGCAGATGACACAGGTGACACTGGTGTCCCCGTGGTGACACTGCCGCGTCCCCTGTCCCCAGGCAGCCTGTCCAGCAGTGTGACACACATGATACAGATGACACAGGTGACACAGGTGACACAGGTGACACTGGTGTCCCCGTGGTGACACTGCCGCGTCCCCTGTCCCCAGGCAGCCTGTCCAGCAGTGTGACACAGGTGACATTGGTGACACAGGTGACATTGGTGACACAGGTGACACAGGTGACACAGGTGACACTGGTGTCCCCGTGGTGACACTGCCGCGTCCCCTGTCCCCAGGCAGCCTGTCCAGCAGTGTGACACAGGTGACACAGGTGACACAGGTGACATTGGTGACACAGGTGACACAGGTGACACTGGTGTCCCCGTGGTGACACTGCCGCGTCCCCTGTCCCCAGGCAGCCTGTCCAGCAGTGTGACACACACGATACAGATGACACAGGTGACACTGGTGTCCCCGTGGTGACACTGCCGCATCCCCTGTCCCCAGGCAGCCTGTCCAGCAGTGTGACACAGGTGACACAGATGACACAGGTGACACTGATGTCCCCGTGGTGACACTGCCGCGTCCCCTGTCCCCAGGCAGCCTGTCCAGCAGTGTGACACACACGATACAGATGACACAGGTGACACAGGTGACACTGGTGTCCCCGTGGTGACAGTGTCGCGTCCCCTGTCCCCAGGCAGCCTGTCCAGCAGCCCCGAGGACATGTCAGCCGAGGAGGGCCGCGAGACGTCCTCGGGCATCGAGGTGGAGGCGTCCGACCTGAGCCTGAGCCTGACGGGCGACGACGCCGGGGCCGCGCGGGGCCGCGCCAGCGACAGCGACAGCTCCGGCGACAAGGACAGCGACAGCATGGACGACACGGGCCACTACTCCATCCCCGAGGAGCCGCGGCACGACGAGGACGACGAGGACGAGGAGGAGGACGAGGAGGAGCCGCGAGCCCGGCGCAGGGCCCCCCGCAAGCGGCCGCCGCACGAACGCGACTCGTCGGACGAGGAGCAGGCGCTGGAGGACTGGGTGGCCTCGGAGACGTGGGCGCTGCCCCGGCCGCGCTGGAGGGCGATCCCGGCGCTGCGGCAGCGCCAGCTGGGCGGCTGCTCCCGCTTCGTGGCTCAGGCGTGCGGGGCTCGGCTCTTCGTGCAGAAGTTCCGGCTGCAGCACGGCCTGGAGGGACACACGGGCTGCGTGAACACGCTGCACTTCAACCAGCGCGGCACCCGCCTGGCCAGCGGCAGCGACGACCTCAAGGTGCTCGTGTGGGACTGGCTGAGGCGCCGGCCCGTGCTGCAGTTCGACAGCGGCCACAAGAGCAACGTCTTCCAGGTGGGGGGAACGGCCTGGGAGTGCTGTGGGCATGGTAGGGGAGTCCGGGGAATGGTGTGGGGATGGCCAGGGGATGGTGTGGGAATGGTGTGAGCATGATAGGGGAATCCAGGGAATGGTGTGGGAATGGTGTGAGCATGATAGGAAAGTCCGGGGAATGGTGTGGGGATGGCCAGGGGATGGTGTGGGAATGGTGTGAGCATGGCAGGGGAATCCGGGGAATGGTGTGGGAATGGTGTGAGCATGATAGGGGAATCCGGGGAATGGTGTGGGAATGGTGTGAGCATGGCAGGGGAGTCCGGGGAATGGTGTGGGAATGATGTGAGCATGATAGGGGAATCCGGGGAATGGTGTGGGAATGGTGTGAGCATGATAGGGGAGTCCGGGGAATGGTGTGGGAATGGTGTGAGCATGATAGGGGAGTCCGGGGAATGGTGTGGGAATGGTGTGAGCATGGCAGGGGAGTCCGGGGAATGGTGTGGGAATGATGTGAGCATGATAGGGGAATCCGGGGAATGGTGTGAGAATGGCCAGGGAATGGTGTGGGAATGGTGTGAGCATGATCGGGGAATGGTGTGAGAATGGCCAGGGAATGGTGTGGGAATGGTGTGAGCATGATCGGGGAATGGTGTGAGAATGGCCAGGGAATGGTGTGAGCATGATAGGGGACTCCGGGGAATGGTGTGGGAATCCAGGGAATGATGTGGGGATGGCTAGGGAAGGGATGGAGCGGGGAATGGTGTAGGAATCCAAGGAATGGTGTGGGGATGGAGTGAGGATGGTGTCGGGAATGGGGTAGGAATCCAGGGAATGGTGTGAGCATGATATGGGAATCCAGGAGATGGTGTGGGGATGGTGTGGGAAATGGGGTAGGAATCCAGGGAGTGATGTGGGGATGGAGTGAGGATGGAGTGGGGAATGGTGTAGGAATCCAGGGAATGGTGTGGGGATGGAGTGAGGATGGTGTAGGAATCCAGGGAGTGGTGTGAGAATGGTGTGAGGATGGAGTGGGGAATGGTGTAGGAATCCAGGGAATCGTGTGGGGATGGAGTGAGGATGGTGTAGGAATCCAGGGAGTGGTGTGAGAATGGTGTGAGGATGGAGTGGGGAATGGTGTGGGAATCCAGGGAATGGTGTGAGAATGGTGTAGGAATCCAGGGAGTGGTGTGAGGATGGTGTGAGGATGGAGTGGGGAGTGGTGTAGGAATCCAGGGAATCGTGTGGGGATGGGGTGGCGATGGAGTGGGGAGTGATGTGGGAATGGCCAGGGAAGGAATGGTGTAGGAATGGTGTGGGGGTGGTGTAAGAATGGTGTAGGAATGGTGTGGGGATGGTGTAAGAATGATGTAGGGATGGTGTGGGGATGGGGTGGGAATGGTGTGGGAATGGCCAAGGGAGGGATGGGGTGGGTGGGGTTGAGAGCTGGAATCACAAAAAATTGATTTCCCAAAGTTCACAGGCGTGCCCTAAACTGTCAGAATGAGGAGCCCTGTTTGGGGTGGGACAGGATCCCAGGAAATGTCACCTGGGCCAGGAAATGCTTGGGAAAGGATCTGGGAACAGATCCCCAAATCCCACAGATTGACATCCCAAATCCCACAGATTGACATCCCAAATCCCACAGATTGACATCCCAAATCCCACTGATGTGCCATAAAATTCATCATCTCCAGGGTCTTTTGGGGGTAGAAAGGATCTCAGGAGCAGCTCAGCTGGGAAAGGGAAATATTGGGAAAGGTGTCATTGGAGTGAAGGGATGTGGGAACAGTTTAGGTGGGAATTGGCCCCCAAATCCCACAGATTTACCCCAAAATCCTCCATCCTGAAATCCACGTTTGGACATGGAAACAAATTTTGGGAAAACTTCACGTGAGCCAGGGGTGCTCAGGGAAAAATGTGGGAAGAGGCCCCAAATGCCAGAGACTGATCCTCAAATCCCACAGATTGATCCCCAAATCCCACAGGTTTGCCCTGGAATTCCCCGTTCTGGAGATCCAACTGGGCTGGGCCTGGAGGGATTCCTGGGAGAATTTGGGATAAGTGCTGGGACACCTGGGAGAGTTTGGGATCATTCCCAGGAGCTCTGGACATGCTTTTGTGGGAGAGCTTGGGATAATTGCCAGGGTGATTCCCAGAAAAGCTGGGAGAAAGTTTGGGATGATTCCTGGGGGAGCTCAGGATGATTCCCGAGGTTCCCAAGGGAACTGGGATGATTCCCATCTGGAATGATTCCTGGGAGATTTGGGGAGGATTCCCAAGAGAGTTTGGGATCAGGACTCAGGTGATTTCTGGAAAGGTTTGAGACGATTCTTGGGAAAATGTGGGATGATTTCCAGGAGAGTTTGGGATAAGGACTCAGGTTATTTCTGGGAAAGTTTTGGATGGTTTCCTGGAGAATTTGAGATAATGGCTCAGGTGATTCCTGGGAGAGTTTGACATGATTTCCAGGAGAGTTTGGGGTGATTCCTGAGAGATTTTGGGATAATTCCCAAGAGAACTGGGATGATTCCCAGGACAGCTGGGCTGATTCCCAGAGGGGAGCTCAGGATGATTCCTGGGAGATTTTGGGAGAATTCCTGGGAAATTTTGGGATGATTCCTGGGAGAGAGAGCTCGGGATGATTGCTGAGAGATTTTGGGAGAATTCCTGGGAGATTTTGGGATGATTCCTGGGAGAGAGAGCTCGGGATGATTGCTGAGAGATTTTGGGAGAATTCCTGGGAGATTTTGGGATGATTCCTGGGAGAGAGAGCTCGGGATGATTCCTGAGAGATTTTGGGAGGGTTCCCAAGGGAAAATTTGGGATGATTCCCAAGTGACAGTTCCCAGAACACCTGGGACAATTCCCAGCACAATTCCAGCAATTCCCACCTCATCCCTTTCCCTTCCCCACCTCCCACCCCATTCCTCCTCCGCTCCTTTACGATTCCACCCTTCCCCCTGTCCCTTTTTCCCACCTTTTCCCTGTTTTCCGTGTTTTCCAGGCCAAGTTCCTGCCCAACAGTGGTGACTCCACGCTGGCCATGTGTGCCCGGGACGGGCAAGTGCGTGTGGCCGAGCTGTCGGCCACCCAGTGCTGCCGCAGCACCAAGCGTGTGGCACAGCACAAGGGGGCCTCCCACAAGGTCAGAGGGGTTTGGGAACGGCAAATCCCGGGATTTGGGGTCCTTGGGAACGGGGGGACAAAGTGGGAACACAGTGGGAGGATTGGGGATGTCACCACAAGGATGACACCCAGTGCTGTCACAGCACGGAGCCCAGCACAAGGGGGATTCCCACAAGGTGAGCTGGGATTTGGGAATGGAAAATCCTGGGAATGGCAAATCCCAGCATTTGGGGTCCTTGGGAATGGGGGAGCAGTGTGGGAATGGTGTGGGGATGTCACCACAAGAGTGACACCCAGTGCTGCCGCAGCACCAAGCGTGTGGCACAGCACAAGGGAGCCTCCCACAAGGTGAGAGGGGTTTGGGAACGGCAAATCCCGGGATTTGGGGTGGCTGGGAATGGCAAATCCCAGGATTTGGGGTCCTTGGGAATGGGGGAAGCAGTGTGGGAGTGGTGTGGGAACAGGGGAGGATTGGGGATGTCACCGCAGAGGTGACACCCAGTGCTGTCACAGCACGGAGCCCAGCACAAGGGGGGTCCCCACAAGGTCAGAGGGGTTTGGGATTAACAAATCCTGGGATTTGGAGTGGCTGGGAATGGGGGAGCAGTGTGGGAATGGTGTGGGGATGTCACCACAGCAGTGACACCCAGTGCTGCCACAGCACCAAATGTGTGGCACAGCACAAGGGAGCCTCCCACAAGGTCAGAGGGGTTTAGGATTAACAAATCCTGGGATTTGGGGTCCTTGGGAATGGGGGGACAAAGTGGGAACACAGTGGGAGGATTGGGGATGTCACCACAAGGATGACACCCAGTGCTGTCACAGCACCGAGCCCAGCACAAGGGGGATTCCCACAAGGTGAGAGGGGTTTGGGAGTGGCAAATCCCAGGATTTGGGGTGGCTGGGAATGGCAAATCCCGGGATTTGGGGTGGCTGGGAATGGGGGAACAGTGTAGGAGTAGTGTGGGAACAGGGGAGGATTGGGGATGTCACCACAGAGGTGACAGAGCTGTCACAGCACCGAGCCCAGCACCAGGGAGCCTCCCACAAGGTGAGAGGGGTTTGGGAATGGCCAATCCTGGGAATGGCAAATCCCAGGATTTTGGGATTTTCCCACTTTTTGGGTGCACTTCAAACCCTTGGCTGTGCTCTTGTTCCCATGACGTCACTCCCGATGATGTCATTCCTGATGACGTCACCCGGATGACATCACTGCAGTTCAGGGCACGAATCCTCAAACCTGGCGTTTTTCCAGGTGGATTTTCCTGATTTTTGGGATTTTTGGGAGCTATTCCTGCTGGGTTTTTTTTCCCTTTTTTTTTTTTTCCCAGCTGGCGCTGGAGCCGGACTCGCCCTGCACGTTCCTGTCTGCGGGGGAGGACGCCGTGGTGTTCACCATCGACCTGCGGCAGGACCGGCCCGCCTCGTGAGTGAGCGGAAAACGGGAATTCTGAGGGGAAAAATGGGAATTCTGAGGGGAAAAATGGGAATTCTGAGGGGAAAACGGGAATTCTGAGGGAAAAATGGGGAATTCTGAGGGAAAAACGGGAATTCTGAGGGAAAAATGGGGAATACTGAGGGAAAAATGGGGAATCCTGAGGGGAAAAATGGGGATTTGGGGTGGGAAATGGGGATTCCATTGGTCTGAGGCAGGACCGGCCCGCCTCGTGAGTGAGCGGAAAACGGGAATTCTGAGGGGAAAACGGGGAATTCTGAGGGGAAAATGGGGAATTCTGAGGGAAAAATGGGAATTCTGAGGGAAAAATGGGGAATCCTGAGGGAAAAATGGGGAATTTTGAGGGGAAAAATGGGGATTTGGGGTGGGAAGTGGAGATTCCATTGGTCTGAGGCAGGACCGGCCCGCCTCATGAGTGAGCGGAAAACGGGAATTCTGAGGGGAAAACGGGGAATTCTGAGGGGAAAATGGGGAATTCTGAGGGAAAAATGGGAATTCTGAGGGAAAAATGGGGAATCCTGAGGGAAAAATGGGGAATTTTGAGGGGAAAAATGGGGATTTGGGGTGGGAAATGGGGATTCCATTGGTCTGAGGCAGGACCGGCCCACCTGGTGAATGAGTGGAAAATGGGAATTCTGAGGGGAAAAATGGGAATTCTGAGGGGAAAATGGGGAATTCTGAGGGAAAAATGGGAATTCTGAGGGAAAAATGGGGAATCCTGAGGGAAAAACGGGAATTCTGAGGGAAAAATGGGGAATCCTGAGGGAAAAATGGGGAATTTTGAGGGGAAAAATGGGGATTTGGGGTGGGAAGTGGAGATTCCATTGGTCTGAGGCAGGACCGGCCCGCCTCGTGAGTGAGCGGAAAACGGGGAATTCTGAGGGGAAAATGGGGAATTCTGAGGGGAAAATGGGGAATTCTGAGGGAAAAATGGGAATTCTGAGGGAAAAATGGGGAATCCTGAGGGGAAAAATGGGGATTTGGGGTGGGAAATGGGGATTCCATTGGTCTGAGGCAGGACCGGCCCGCCTCGTGAGTGAGCGGAAAACGGGAATTCTGAGGGGAAAACGGGGAATTCTGAGGGGAAAATGGGGAATTCTGAGGGAAAAATGGGAATTCTGAGGAAAAAATGGGGAATCCTGAGGGGAAAAATGGGGATTTGGGGTGGGAAATGGGGATTCCATTGGTCTGAGGCAGGACCGGCCCACCTGGTGAATGAGTGGAAAATGGGAATTCTGAGGGGAAAAATGGGGAATTCTGAGGAGAAATCGGGAATTCTCAGGGGAAAAATGGGAATTCTGAGGGGGAAAAAGGGGTTTTGGGGTGGGAAATGGGGATTCCATTGGTCTGAGGCAGGGCCGGCCTGCATTGTGAGTGACTGGAAAATTGGGAATTCTGAGAGGAAAAATGGGGAATTGTGAGGGGAAGATGGGCAATTCTGAGGGAAAGATGGGAATTCTGAGGAGAAGACAGAGAATTCTCGGTGGGAAATGGGGAATTCTGTGGGAAAAAAAAAGGGGATTTGGGGTGGGAAATGGGGATTCCATCAGTCTGAGGCAGGGCCGGCCTGCATTGTGAGTGACTGGAAAATCGGGAATTGTGAGGGGAAAAATGGGAATTGTGAGGGGAAAAACGGGAATTGTGAGGGGAAAATGGGAATTCTGAGGGGAAAATGGGAATTCTGAGGAGGAAAATGGGGAATTGTGAGGGGAAAATGGGAATTGTGAGGGGAAAATGGGAATTCTGAGAGGAAAATGGGGAATTCTGAGGGGAGAAATGGGAATTCTGAGGGGAAAATGGGAATTCTGCGGGGAAAATCGGGAATTCTGCGGGGAAAATCGGGAATTCTGCGGGGAAAAACGGGAATTCTGCCGGGAAAATCGGGAATTCTGAGGGGAAAATCGGGAATTCTGAAAGGAAAATGGGGAATTCTGAGGGGAAAATGGGGAATTCTGAGGGGAAAAATGGGAATTGTTGGGGGAAAATTGGTATTTCTGGGCGGAATTGGGGAATTGGAGGTGTGAAATGGGAATTTTGAGGGGAAAAAAAAGAAATTTCGGGTTTTCTGCAGCAGGACTGGTTCCGCCTTGTGAGTGCCGGGAGAAAATGGGAATTCTGAGGGGAAAAAAATCCCTGTTTTTCCTGTTAAATCCCGATTTTCCTCCAAAAAAAGCCATGTTATTCATCCAAAAATTCTTCAAAATTTATTTTCCTCAAAATATCCATAATTCCTTTAAAAATCTCTGTTTTTTTCCCATGAATTCCCATTGAGATCCCTCACAAATCCCTGTTTTCTTGAGCTAATTCCCAGCAATCAAAGGGAAAAAATGATGATTTAGTGTGTGAAAAATGGGAATTTTGGAGGAATAATGAGGAATTCTGGGGAGGAGAATGGGGGTTTGGGGGAAAAACAGGGACTGGAGAGAAAAAGGAGATTTTTGGGGAAATCAGGTTATTTTTGTGGGGAAAATGGATATTTTTCTGGGAAAATTGGGTAAGTTTTGAGGGAAAATTAATATTTTGGGGGCAAAAATGGATTTCTTTTGAAAATTGATTTTTTTAGGGGAAACCGATTTTATTTTTTTTTTTTTAAACCAGAGTAATTTTGGGAGAAAACATTTTTTGGGGGGGTAAAGCAAGTTGTGGTTTTTTGAGGAAAATGGGTTGGGTTTTTTGGAAAATGGAGATTTTTGCAGAAAAATCGTTAGGGAAAAATGAATATTTTTTGTGGAAATAAAAAGATTTTTTTTAAAATCGATTTTTGGGGGAAAACTGATTTTTTTGTTTTTAAAATCATTTTGGAAGAAAACATTTTGTTGAGGGGAAAGCAGATTGGTTTTTTTGGGGGGGAAAAACACAGGTATTTGAGGAAAAAAATGCTGGTTTTTTGAGGAGAACCAGGAAATTCGGGACAAAAATAGATGATTTTTAGCAGAAAAAAACCGATTTTTTAATGGGAAAAGCAGGGATTTTTGTAGGGAAAACATTCTTTTTATCTGCCTGTATTTTTCCAAGCCTCTGGGCTGTCGTTCTGGAGGCTGATCCAGCCCAAATCCCGAGGTTTCATAACCAGGACGAGCCTTTTAATCCCTGATCCCACCGGAATCCACGGCTGGAGCTGATCCCAACCCCCTCCCTGGGCTGGATCCCTTTGGAATTCTCCCCCTGCCACAGAAAAACCCCAATTTTCCCTCCTGAAATGGCCCAAATTCCCTCAAATCTCAGCTGCTTTCAGAGAAAATGGAGATTTTTTGTGGGGAAAAATTGGGGTTTTATTGGGAAAAAAAAAGGGAATTTTTGGGGGAAAAATATGGGGTTTTTTTATATAAAAATGGGGGGGGTTGGGGAAAAAAATTGGGGTTTTTGGGGAAAAAAATGTGGATTTTGTGAAGAAAAATCGGGATCTTGTGTGGAAAAATGGAGATTTTTGGAAGGAATAATGGACAGGAAAATGAGGGTTCTGTCACAAAAATGAAAATTTTTCTTGTTTTGGAAAAATGGGAATTTGTGGAGGGGAAATAGATGGGATTTGGGCAGTAACAGGAGGAGTTTGGGGAAAAATGAGGGGTTTTTTTTTTTTTGGGAAATCCCATTTTCCCTTTGGAATTCTCAACCCCCTCCCTGGGCTGGATCCCTTTGGAATTCTCACCCTGCCACAGAAAAACCCCAATTTTCCCTCCTGAAATGGCCCAAATTCCCTCAAATCTCAGCTGCTTTCAGGGAAAATGGGGATTTTTTTGGGGGAAAAATTGGGGTTTTATTGGGAAAAAAATGGGATTTTTTTGGGGAAAAATATGGGGTTTTTTTATATCAAAATGTGGGGGGTTTGGGAAAAAAATTGGGGTTTTTGGGGAAAAAAATGTGGATTTTGTGAAGAAAAATTGTGATCTTGTGTGGAAAAATGGAGATTTTGGAAGGAATAATGGACAGGAGAATGAGAGTTCTGTCACTAAAATGAATTTTTTTTTTTTAATGGGAATTTGGGGGAAAACAGGTGGAGTTTGGGGAAAAATGAGGGTTTATTTTTTTGGGGGAAATCCCATTTTCCCTTTGGAATTCTCACCCTGCCACAGAAAACCCCCAATTTTCCCTCCTGAAATGGCCCAAATTCCCTCAAATCTCAGCTGCTTTCAGAGAAAATGGGGATTTTTTGGGGGGAAAAATTGGGGTTTTATTGTGAAAAAATATGGGATTTTTTTGGGGGAAAAATATGGGGTTTTTTTATATAAAAATGGGGGGGTTTTGGGAAAAAAATTGGGGTTTTTGGGGAAAAAAATGTGGATTTTTGTGAAGAAAAATCGGGATCTTGTGTGGAAAAATGGAGATTTTGGAAGGAATAATGGACAGGAGAATGAGGGTTCTGTCACAAAAATGAATTTTTTTTTTTTTAATGGGAATTTGGGAGAACACAGGTAGAGTTTGGGGAAAAATGAGGTTTTTTTTTTTTTGGGGAAATCCCATTTTCCCTTTGGAATTCTCACCCTGCCACAGAAAAACCCCCAATTTTCCCTCCTGAAATGGCCCAAATTCCCTCAAATCTCAGCTGCTTTCAGAGAAAATGGGGATTTTTTTTGTGGGGAAAAATGGAGGATTTTTGGGGAAAAAAATGGGGATTTTTGGGGGGAAAAGTTAATGGTTTTGGGGGGGAAAAATGGGGTTTTTTGGGGAAAAAAAATAGAGGTTTTGGGGGCAAAAATTGGGGTTTTTTGGAAAAAAAATGGAGTTTTTTGGGGGGAAAAATTGGGACCTTGGGTGGACAGGAAAATGAGGATTCTGTCAGGAAAATGGGGATTTTTTTTTTCTTTTTTTTTTTTTTTAGGAAAATGGGGATTTTGGGGTGGGGAAAAATAGTTTCTATTAATTTATTTGGAAGAAAAGGGTTTTTTTTTACTTTACAGAGTTTTTTTGTAACAAATAGTTTTTTAATGTTTTTGATGTTACAGTGATTGGTTGGTTAGAAGAAGGAAAATTTAATTGTTATGTAAAAACTTTTTTATTAATAAGTTTTGTTTTAACTATTATTGAGGAATATATTGATTTATTAGCCACACTTTAAGCATGACAAAAGTTTAAACAAAAATTTATTTTTGAAAATAGAGGCGAGTTTTTTTGGGGAGGGGAGTAGTAAGATTTTTTTTGTTATTTGAATTTAAATTTTTAAAAATTATTTAAATAATTTAAATTTAAATCATTTTAATAATTTAAATGATTTAAATTTAGAGGATCCCAGCTGGGATTTGGGGTGGGTTGGGCTGGGATTGGGGCTGATCCTGAGGATTTTTCCCAGGAAATTGGTGGTGACCAAGGAGAAGGAGAAGAAGGTTGGGCTCTACACCATCTTTGTCAACCCTGCCAACACCTCCCAGTTCGCCGTGGGCGGCCGCGACCAGTTTGTGAGGTGGGGCCAAACTGGGAGCACTGGGAGAGCCCCAATCCAGAATTTCCCCATCCCAAATCCAGGATTTCCCCATCCCAAATCCATGATTTCCTCATCCCAATTTCCCTTTCTCAAATCCACCTTTTTCTCTCTGTCCCAAATCAGGAACTGGGACCAGTTTGTGAGGTGGGGCCAAACTGGGAGCACTGGGAGAGCCCCAATCCATGATTTCCTCATCCCAGATCCAGGATTTCCTCATCCCAAATACAGGAATTCCCCATCCCAATTTCCCTTTCTCAAATTCACCTTTTTCTCTCTGTCCCAAATCAGGGGCCAGGACCAGTTTGTGAGGTGGGGCCAAACTGGGAGCACTGGGAGAGCCCCAATCCTGGCATTCCCCATCCCAAATCCTGGGATTTCCTGTCCCAAATCCAAGGATTTCCCCTGACCAGACCCAGGAATTCCCCTGCCCAAATTCCCTGCCTCAAATTCACCTTTTTCTCTGTCCCAAATCACGGACTGGGACCAGTTGGTGAGGTGGGACCAAACTGGGAACACTGGGAGATTCCAGATCCTGGGATTTCCTGTCCCAAATCCAGGATTTCCCCATTCCAAATCTATGATTTCCTCATCCCAATTTCCCTTTCTCAAATTCACCTTTTTCTCTGTCCCAAATCAGGGACTGGGACCAGTTTGTGAGGTGGGGCCAAACTGGGAGCACTGGGAGAGCCCCAATCCAGGAATTCCCCATCCCAATTTCCCTTTCTCAAATTCACCTTTTTCTCTCTGTCCCAAATCAGGAACTGGGACCAGTTTGTGAGGTGGGGCCAAACTGGGAGCACTGGGAGAGCCCCAATCCATGATTTCCTCATCCCAAATCCAGGATTTCCCCTGACCAGACCCAGGAATTCCCCTACCCAAATTCCCTGCCTCAAATTCACCTTTTTCTCTGTCCCAAATCAGGGACTGGGACCAGTTTGTGAGGTGGGGCCAAACTGGGAGTACTGGGAGAGCCCCAATCCATGATTTCCTCATCCCAGATCCAGGATTTCCCCATTCCAAATCTATGATTTCCTCATCCCAATTTCCCTTTCTCAAATTCACCTTTTTCTCTGTCCCAAATCAGGGGCCAGGACCAGTTTGTGAGGTGGGGCCAAACTGGGAGCACTGGGAGAGCCCCAATCCAGAATTTCCCCATCCCAAATCCAGGATTTTCTCATCCCAAATCCAGGAATTCCCCATCCCAATTTCCCTTTCTCAAATCCACCTTTTTCTCTCTGTCCCAAATCAGGGACTGGGACCAGTTTGTGAGGTGGAGCCAAACTGGGAGCACTGGGAGCCCCCAAATCCAGGTGTACTCCAGCACAAAAATCCAAGGAATTTTAGGATGGAATTTGGGGCATGGAAACATTTTTTTTTCTGCCTCAAAATCCAGGGAATTTTAAGATTAAATTCTAGCTATGGGAACATTATTCCTGCCCCAAATCCAGGTGTATCCTGGCACAAAATCCAGGGAATTTTAATATGGAATTTTGGTTATGGAATTGTTATTCCTGCCCCAAATCTGAGTGAATCCCAACACACAATTCCTGGGAATTTTAGGATGGAATTTTGGGGCATGGGAATCTTTTTTTTTCCTGCCCCAAATCCCCAGGGAATTTTAAGATTAAATTCTTGCTATGGGAACATCATCCCTGCCCCAAAATCCAGGGAATTTTAAGATTAAATTGTACCTATGGGAACATTATTCCTGCCCCAAAATCCAGGGAATTTTAAGATTAAATTGTACCTATGGGAACATTATTCCTGCCCCAAAATCCAGGGAATTTTAAGATTAAATTCTACCTATGGGAACATTATTCCTGCCCCAAATCCAGGTGTATCCTGGCACAAAATCCAGGGAATTTGAAGATGGAATTTTGGATGTGGGAACATCATTTCTGTCCCAAAGCCAGCTGTATCTTGGCACAAAATCCCAAGGAATTTTAGGGAAGGAATTTTGAGCCCTGAGATCTCAGAATGGGAATTTTGGGGATAAAAAAAAATTCCTCCCTGGAATGGATCCAATCCTTTTTTTTTTTTTTTTTTTCTCCCTAATTCCTGCAGGATTTACGACCAGAGAAAAATCGACGAGAACGAAAACAACGGAGTCCTGAAAAAATTCTGCCCCCACCACCTGGTACTGGGGATACTGGGAGCACTGGGAGGGCACTAGGAGCACTGGGAGGGGACTGGGAGGGCACTGAGGGCACTGGGAGGGCACTGGGAGCACTGGGAGGGCACTGGGAGGGCACTGGGAGGGCACTGGGAGGGCACTGGGAGCACTGGGAGGGGACTGGGAGGGCACTGGGAGCACTGGGAGGGGACTGGGAGCACTGGGAGGGGACTGGGAGGGCACTGGGAGGGCACTGGGAGGGCACTGGGAGCACTGGGAGGGCACTGGGAGCACTGGGAGGGGACTGGGAGGGCACTGGGAGAGCACTGGGAGGGCACTGGGAGCACTGGGAGGGCACTGGGAGGGCACTGGGAGCACTGGGAGGGCACTGGAAGGGCACTGGAAGGGCACTGGGAGGGCACTGGGAGCACTGGAAGGGCACTGGGAGGGCACTGGAAGGGCACTGGGAGGGCACTGGGAGCACTGGGATCATCCCAGAACAATCCCATGGGAAATGGCTTCTCCTTTTCCTGGAAAACCCTTTAGGAAAAGGCAAAAAATTCTCCCAAAAATCTCTTTTTTTTTTTTTTTTTTTGTTTTTCCCCCTTAAATTCCAATTTTCTGCTTCCTTACCTCCTTGTCTGGGAGTTTAACACTCAAAATTCCCAGGAAAAGGGGCTGGATCTGAGATTTTTCCCATTTTTCCAGGTGAACAGCGAGTCCAAAGCCAACATCACTTGCCTGGTCTACAGCCACGACGGCTCAGGTGAGTCCAGGTGGGAATTTGGGGGGTCCTGGGGGGTCTCACACCCTCAAACCCCCTCATTTCCCACCAAAACAATCAGTTTTTGCCAAAAAATACCAATTTTCCCAAAAAAACCCCAGCCATTTATCCTCAAAAACCACCTCTTCCTCCCAAAAAATCTGATTTTCCCCTCAAATTCCATGTTCTCCAAAATAAAAATAATTTCCCCTTCAAAAAAAACCCCTGAGCTCCAGACCCTCCTATTTTACCCCATTCCTTCTGGTTTTTCCTGTTTTCTTGTTTTTTCCCAATTCCCTGCTCTTTTTCCAATTTTCCCCATTTTTTTCCCATGTTCCCTGCTGGTCTTTCCCACTGTTTTTCCCATTTTCCCACTGTTTTTCCTGATTCCCCCCATTTTTTCCTCATTTTCCTGTTTTTTCCCCCATTTCCTTCTTTTTTTTTCCACACTTCCCTGCTGTTTTTTCCCATTTCTCCTCTGTTTTTTCCTATTTCTCCTCTTTTTTCCCCCATTTGTTTCTTTTTTCCCCATTTTCCTGCTGTTTTTTCCCCTTTTTCCATTTTCCCCATTTCCCTTCTGGTTTTTTCCCATTTTCCTACTGTTTTTTCCTATTTCCCTGGCGTTTTTCCCTGATTCTCCTCTGTTTTACCCTGATTTCCTCCCATTTTCCCCCATTTCCTTCTATTTTTTCTTATTTTCCTGCTGTTTTTCCCCATTTTCCTGCCATTTTCTCCATTTTCTTTCTGTTTTTCACCATTTTCCTGCCATTTTCTCCATTTTCTTTCTGTTTTTCCCCAATTTTCTTTCTGTTTTCCCCAATTTTCTTTCTGTTTTTCCCCATTTTCTTGCCGTTCTTCCCCATTTTCTTTCTGTTTTTCTCCATTTTCCTGCTGTTTTTTCCCCATTTTCCTGCAATTTTCTCCATCTTCCTCCTGTTTTTTCTCCATTTTCCTGCCATTTTCTCAATTTTCTTTCTGTTTTTCCCCATTTTCCTGCTGTTTTTCCCCATTTTCTTTCTGTTTTTCCCCATTTTCCTGCCATTTTCTCCATTTTCTTTCTGTTTTTCCCCGTTTTCCTGCCGTTTTCCCCAATTTTCTTTCTGTTTTTCCCCATTTTCCTGCTGTTTTTCCCCAATTTTCTTTCCGTTTTCCCCATTTTCCTGCCGTTTTTCCCCATTTTCTTTCTGTTTTTCTCCATTTTCCTGCTGTTTTTTCCCCATTTTCCTGCAATTTTCTCCATTTTCCTGCTGTTTTTTCTCCATTTTCCTGCCATTTTCTCAATTTTCTTTCTGTTTTTCCCCATTTTCCTGCTGTTTTCCCCAATTTTCTTTCTGTTTTTCCCCATTTTCCTGCTGTTTTTCCCCATTTTCTTTCTGTTTTTCTCCATTTTCTTTCTGTTTTTCTCCATTTTCCTGCAATTTTCTCCATTTTCCTGCTGTTTTTTCCCCATTTTCCTGCAATTTTCCCCATTTTCCTGCTGTTTTTTCTCCATTTTCCTGCTATTTTCTCAATTTTCTTTCTGTTTTTCCCCATTTTCCTGCTGTTTTTCCCCATTTTCTTTCTGGTTTTCCCCATTTTCTTTCTCTTTTTCCCCAATTTTCTTTCTGTTTTTCCCCATTTTCTTTCTGGTTTTCCCCATTTTCCTGCTGTTTTTCCCCATTTTCCTGCCATTTTCCCCATTTTCTTTCTGTTTTTTTCCATTTTCCTGCTGTTTTTTCTCCATTTTCCTGCCATTTTCTCAATTTTCTTTCTATTTTTCAACATCTTCCTGGTGTTTTCCCCCTGTTTTCCTGCCGTTTTCCCCAATTTTCTTTCTGTTTTTCCCCATTTTCCTGCTGTTTTTCCCCATTTTCTTTCTGTTTTTCTCCATTTCCCTGCTGTTTTTTCCCCATTTTCCTGCAATTTTCTCCATTCTCTTTCTGTTTTTCACCATTTTCCTGCCGTTTTCCCCAATTTTCTTTCTGTTTCCCCCCATTTTCCTGCCATTTCACCCCTGTTTTTCCCAATTTCCCCATGTTTCTCCCCATTCCAGAGCTCTTGGCCTCCTACAACGATGAGGACATTTACCTGTTCGACTCTGCTCACAGCGACGGCGCGCAGTACAGCCGGCGCTACAAGGGGCACCGCAACAACGCCACGGGTAACAGCACCCACAAACACCCCAAAAACACCCCAAACCAGCCCCAAAATATCCCCAAATCCATCCCAAATCCATCCCAAATCCATCCCAAAATATCCCCAAAAACAGCCCCAAAATATCCCCATGAACACCCAAACCCATGAACAGCGCAGTACAGCCGGCGCTACAAGGGGCACCGCAACAACGCCACGGGTAACAGCACCCACAAACACCCCAAAAACACCCCAAAATATCCCCAAACCAGCCCCAAAATATCCCCAAATCCATCCCAAAATATCCCCAAAATCAGCCCCAAAATATCCCCATGAACACCCAAACCCATGAACAGCGCAGCACAGCCGGCGCTACAAGGGGCACCGCAACAATGCCACGGGTAACAGCACCCACAAACACCCCAAAAACACCCCAAACCAGCCCCAAAATATCCCCAAATCCATCCCAAAATATCCCCAAATCCATCCCAAAATATCCCCAAACCAGCCCCAAAATAATCCCAAAATCAGCCCCAAAACCAGCCCAGTACAGCCGGCGCTACAAGGGGCACCGCAACAGTGCCACGGGTAACCCCCCCAAAATACCCCAAATGATTCCTAAATCAGCCCCAAAATCCATCCCAAAATATCCCCAGAAACAACCCAAAAAATAGCCTCAAAACCACCCCAAAATATCCCCAAATCACCCCTAAATGAGCCCCAAAATCCATCCCCAAATACCCCCAAAACAGCCCCAAAATACCCCCGAAACAGCCCAGGAGCAGCCCCAAGTTACCCCAGATCAACTCCAGGAAGAGTCTCCGTGGCTTCCCAGGCAGGAATTCCACTGGAGACAACCCCAACCTCTCATTTTTTCCCATTTTTTCCCATTTTTTCCCATTTTTCCCTGTTTTTCCCCCCATTTTTCCAGTGAAAGGGGTGAATTTCTACGGCCCCAAGAGCGAGTTCGTGGTGAGCGGCAGCGACTGTGGCCACATTTTCCTGTGGGAAAAATCCTCCTGCCAGATCGTGCAGTTCATGGAAGGGGACAAGGGTGGAGTGGTGAGGCCCCAAAATTCCCAAATTCCCCATTTTCCCCCATCCCATCCCCTCCTTTCATCCCCTTTCCTCCCTCTGTTCGATCCCAAAAGCAGCGGCCTCACCCCGTTTGGGGTTTTTTTGGGGTTTTTTGGGAGGGGCAGGATCCCAAATTGGTTCCATTCCCGAGGATCCTGGGGGATTTTTCCAGGTGTTTCCTGCCCTGACCTGCAGGAAAGGGAAGTGCCTGTGCTGGGAACGGCCCCATCCCGAATTTCCTCTGCTGGGAACTCGTGGCTCTCCTCATTTGGGATGGGCAGAAAGGGCCCCCTTCCCTTTTTTCCTTTTTTCCCCTTTTTTCCCCCCTTTTCTCCATTTTTTCCCTGAATTGCTCAGAGGGGCAGATCCCCCATTCCCAAATTCCCAAAATTCCCATTTTTCCCATTTTTCCCCTTACCTTTCCCATTCCCAATCCCATTTCTGACCCTACAGTTCCCATTTTTTCCCAGGTGAGCTGCCTGGAGCTGCACCCTCACCTCTCCCATTCCCAGTCCCATTTCTGATCCCAAAATTCCCTTTTTTCCCACAATTCCCATTTTTCCCAGGTGAACTGCCTGGAGTGCCCCCCTCATTTCACCCATTCCTGATCCCAAAATTCCCTTTTTTTCCCAAAATTCCCATTTTTCCCAGGTGAACTGCCTGGAGCTGCACCCTCACCTCTCCCATTCCCAATCCCCAAATTCTCTTTTTTCCCACAATTCCCATTTTTCCCAGTGAACTGCCTGGAGCTGCACACTCCCCAATCCCATTCCCAATCCCAAAATTCCCATTTTTCCCACAATTCCCAGGTGAACTGCCTGGAGCCTCACCCTCAACTTCTCCCATTCCCAATCCCACAATTCCCATTTTTTCCACAATTCCCAGGTGAACTGCCTGGAGTGCCCCCTCATTTCTCCCATTCCTGATCCCAAAATTCCCATTTTTCCCACAATTCCCATTTTTTCCAGGTGAACTGCCTGGAGCCTCACCCTCATTTCTCCCATTCCCAATCCCATTCCCAATCCCAAAATTCTCTTTTTTTCCCACAATTCCCATTTCCCAGGTGAACTGCCTGGAGTGCCCCCCTCATTTCACCCATTCCTGATCCCAAAATTCCCTTTTTTTCCCACAATTCCCAATTTTTCCAGGTGAACTGCCTGGAGCTGCACCCTCACCTCTCCCATTCCCAATCCAATTTCTGATCCCAAAATTCCCTTTTTTCCCACAATTCCCATTTTTTCCCAGGTGAACTGCCTGGAGCCTCACCCCCACCTCCCAGTTCTGGCCACCAGTGGGCTGGACCACGATGTGAAGATTTGGGCACCCACGGCCGAGTCACCCACGGAGCTGAAGGGCCTCAAGGAGGTGGGTGTGGAATTTCCCCATGGATTTCATTCCCCAAAAATTCCCTAAAAATCCCCCAGGGATTCCCCATGAATTCCCCATAGATCCCCCTTGGATTTCCCATGGATTTCCCATGGATTTCCCATTGATTCCCCATTGATTTCCCCATTGATTTCCCTTGGATTTCCCATTATTTCCCCATTGATTCCCCATGGATTTCCCATTGATTTCCCATTATTTCCCCATTGATTCCCCATGGATTTCCCATTGATTTCCCATTATTTCCCCATTGATTCCCCATGGATTTCCCATTGATTTCCCATTATTTCCCCATTGATTCCCATTGATTCCCCATTGATTCCTCATTATTTCCCCATTGATTTCCCATTGATTCCCCATTGATTCCCATTGATTCCCCATTGATTCCTCATTATTTCCCCATTGATTTCCCATTGATTCCCCATTGATTCCCCATTGATTCCCCATTGATTCCCCATGGATTTCCCATTGATTCCCCATTGATTTCCCATTGATTCCCCATTGATTCCCCATTGATTTCCCATTGATTTCCCATGGATTTCCCATTGATTCCCCATTGATTTCCCCATTGATTCCCCATGGATTTCCCATTGATTCCCCATTGATTTCCCCATTGATTCCCCATTGATTCCCCATGGATTTCCCATTGATTCCCCATTGATTCCCCATTGATTCCCCATTGATTCCCCATGGATTCCCCATTGATTCCCCATTGATTCCCCATGGATTCCCCATGGATTCCCCATTGATTTCCCATTGATTCCCCATTGATTTCCCATGGATTTCCCATTGATTTCCCATTGATTCCCATGGATTTCCCATGGATTTCCCATGGATTTCCCTTGGATTTCCCATTATTTCCCCATTGATTCCCCATTGATTCCCCATTGATTTCCCATTGATTTCCCATGGATTTCCCATGGATTTCCCGTGGATTCTCCATGGATTTCTCATGGATTTGATTCCTCATGAATTCCCCACAAATTCTCATTAATTCCCCATTAATTCCTCATGGATGCCTCATGGATTCCCCACAAATCCCCCATGAATTCCCCAAGAATCCCCAAAAATCCCCCATGAATCCCCATGAATTCCCCATGGACTTCCCATGGATTTTTCATGGATTTGATTCCCCACAAATTCCCCATGAATTCCTCAGGGATGCCTCATGGATTCCCCACAAATTCCCCACGAATCCTCCATGAATCCCCCATGGATTTGATTCTCCATGAATTCCCCATGAATTCCCATGAATTCCCCATGAATTCCCCATGAATTCCCCATGAATCTCCCATGGATCCCCCATGGATTCCCCATGAATCCCCCTGGATTTTCTCCCCCCTGGATTTTCCCTCCTGGATTTTTTCCCCCTGGATTTTCTCCCCCTGGATTTTCCCCCCTGGATTTTCCCCCCCTGGATTTTCTCCCCCCTTGATTTCCCCACTGGATTTTCCCCATTGATTTCCCCATGGATTTCCCCATGGATTTTCTCCCTGGATTCTCCCCTGGATTTCTCCCCATGGATTTGATCTCCTCTTGAATTCCCCACTGGATTTCCCCCCTGGATTTTCTCCCCCCTGGAATTTCCTCATGGATTTGATCCCTCATGGATTTTTTCCCCCCTGGATTTTCCCCCCTGGTTTTCTCCCATGGATTTTTCCCCATGGATTTCCCATGGATTTTCTCCCATGAATTCCCCATGAATTCCCCATGAATTTTCTCCCCATGAATTTCCCCCTGGATTTGATCTCCCCATGAATTCCCCCCTGATTTTCTCCCCCCTGGATTTTTCCCCCTGGATTTTCTCCCCTGGATTTTCTCCCCTGGATTTTCCCCCCTGGATTTTTTCCCCCTGGATTTTCTCCCCCTGGATTTTCTCCCCCCTGGATTTTTCCCCCCTGGATTTTCCCCCCTGGATTTTCTCCCCCCTGGATTTTCCCCCCTGGATTCTCTCCCCCCTGGATTTCCCCCCTGGATTTTCCCCCCTGGATTTTCTCCCCCCTGGATTTCCCCCCCTGGATTTTCCCCCTGGATTTCCCCCCCTGGATTTTCCCCCATGGATTTTCTCCCCTGGATTTTGGATTTTCCCCCCTGGATTTTCTTCCCCCTGGATTTTCTCCCCTGGATTTTGGATTTCCCCCCCTGGATTTTCTCCCCCTGGATTTTTCCCCTGGATTTTTTCCCCCCTGGATTTTCTCCCCCTGGATTTTTCCCCCTGGATTTTCCCCCCTGGATTTTCCCCCCTGGATTTTCTCCCCCCTGGATTTTCTCCCCCCGGATTTTGGATTTTCCCCCCCGGATTTTCCCCCCCGGATTTTCCCCCCCGGATTTTCCCCCCCGGATTTTCCCCCCCGGATTTTGGATTTTCCCCCCTGGATTTTCTCCCCCGGATTTTCCCCCCGGATTTTCCCCCCCGGATTTTCCCCCCGGATTTTCCCCCCGGATTTTCCCCCCCGGATGGTGTTTGGTGTCTCGGCAGGTGATCAAGAAGAACAAGGTGGAGCGGGACGAGGACAGCCTGCACCACACGGACATGTTCGACAGCCACATGCTCTGGTTCCTCATGCACCACCTGCGCCAGCGGCGCCACCACCGGGTACTGCAGCCTCCCTCAGTTATTCTGCCTTTCCCTGCTTCTTCTCATTTATTCTGCTTTTTCCTGATTTATTCTGCTTTTTCCTGATTTTTCCTGATTTTTCCCTGCTTTTTCTTGCTTTTTTTCTGCTTTTCCCCTGTTTTTTTCCTGATTTTCCTCTGTTTTTTTCCTGATTTATTCTGCTTTTTCCCTGCTTTTTCCTCATTTATTTTGATATATTCATTCCCCATTTTTCCCCATTTTCCCCCATTTCCCCAATTTCCCCCATTCCCCATTTTCCCCATTTCCCTCACTCCCCTTTTCCCCATTCTCCATTTTCCCCATTTCCCCAATTTTTCCCCCATTCTCCATTTCCCCAATTTTTCCCCCATTCCCCATTTTCCCCCATTTCCCTCATTCCCCATTTTCCCCATTTCCCCAATTTTTCTCCCATTTTCCCCCATTCCCCATTTTCCCCCATTTCCCTCATTCCCCATTTTCCCCATTTCCCCCATTCCCCATTTCCCCCATTCCCCATTTTCCCCCCATTCCCCATTTTCCCCATTTTCCCATTCCCTCCATTCATTTCCCCCATTCCCCATTTCCCCCATTCATTTCCCCATTTCCCCCAATTTTCCCCCAATTTCCCCCAATTTCCCCATTTCCCCCAATATCCCCCATTCCCCCATTCCCCATTTCCCTCATTCCCCATTTTCCCCATTTCCCCAATTTTTCTCCCATTTTCCCCTATTCCCCATTTTCCCCCATTTCCCTCATTCCCCATTTTCCCCCATTTCCCCCATTTCCCCCATTTCCCCCATTCCCCATTTCCCCCATTCCCCATTTTCCCCCCATTTCCCCCATTTTCCCCCCATTTCCCCATTTCCCCCATTTCCCCATTTCCCCCATTCATTTCCCCCATTTCCCCATTTTCCCCCAATTTCCCCATTTCCCCCAATACCTCATTTCCCCCATTCCCCATTTCCCCATTCCCCCCATTCATTTCCCCCATTCCCCATTTCCCCATTTCCCCCATTCCCCCCATTCCCCATTTCCCCCATTCCCCATTTCCCCCATTCCCCCATTTTCCCCCCATTCCCCATTTTCCCCCCATTCCCCATTTCCCCCATTTCCCCATTTCCCCCATTTCCCCCATTCCCCATTTCCCCCAATTTTCCCCCAATTTCCCCATTTCCCCCAATATCCCCCATTTCCCCCATTCCCCATTTTCCCCCATTTCCCCCATTCCCCATTTCCCTCATTCCCCATTTCCCCCATTTCCCCCATTCCCCATTTTCCCCCCATTCCCCATTTTCCCCCATTTTCCCCCATTCCCCATTTTCCCCCATTTCCCCCATTCCCCATTTCCCCCATTCCCCCAATTTCCCCCATTCCCCCCTCACGGTGTGTGTCCCCCAATTCCCCAATCCCCCCTCACTGTGTGTGTCCCCCCATGTCCCCAATCCCCCCTCACGGTGTGTGTCCCCCCATGTCCCCTCACTGTGTGTGTCCCCCATGTCCCCCATGTCCCCAATCCCCCCTCACTGTGTGTGTGTCCCCCATGTCCCCCCATGTCCCCCCATGTCCCCCATGTCCCCAATCCCCCCTCACGGTGTGTGTCCCCCATGTCCCCCATTCATGTCCCCAATCCCCCCTCACTGTGTGTGTCCCCCAATCCCCCCTCACTGTGTGTGTCCCCCCCAATCCCCCCTCACTGTGTGTGTCCCCCATGTCCCCCCCAATCCCCCCTCACTGTGTGTGTCCCCCCCAATCCCCCCTCACTGTGTGTGTCCCCCATGTCCCCAATCCCCCCTCACTGTGTGTGTCCCCCATGTCCCCTCACTGTGTGTGTCCCCCCATGTCCCCTCACGGTGTGTGTCCCCCCAATTCCCCAATCCCCCCTCACTGTGTGTGTCCCCCCATGTCCCCTCACGGTGTGTGTCCCCCCAGCGCCGCCGGGACCCCGGGGCCGATTCTCCCTCGGACGATTCCGGGAGCTCCTCGGACACTTCAGACGACGAGGAGGAGGGGCCGGACCGGGTGCAGTGCATGCCCTCGTGAGCCCCAAAAACCCCAAAAAAACCCCCAAAAAAACCCCCAAAACCCCCCCAAAACCCCCAGCCGGGGGGGCCCCACCCCACTAACACTTGGAGCTTTCTATTGCCCTTGTTCAGCCCCCCCAAATCCCCATTGCCCCCCATTTTTGGGGTCCCCTCCCCCTTCTTTTCCTTTTTTCCCCCTTTTTTGGGGTCCCCCCTCAATTTTGGGGGTCCAGGGGGGGATTTTTTACTGCCTCCCCCCCCCCCCTTAAACTCTTCGAGCTCCCCCTTTTTGGGGAGAGGGGGATCCCACCCCTTTTTCCTCATATTTCCCTTTTCCCCCCCTTTTTCCTCATTTTTCCCACTTTTTTCCCCCTTTTTTCCTCATTTTTCCCACTTTTTCCCCCTTTTTTCCTCATTTTTCCCACCTTTTTCCTCATTTTTCCCACTTTTTTCCCCCCTTTTTCCTCATTTTTCCCACTTTTTCCCCCCTTTTTCCTCATTTTTTCCCCCTTTCATTCCCTCTTTTCCTCATTTTTCCCACTTTTTTCCCTTTTCCCCCTCTTTTTTTCCTCCTTTTCCCTTTTTTCTCCATCTCCCCTTTTTTCTTCTTTTCTCATTTTCCTTTCTCCCCTTTCCCCACCTTTTTCCCATCTTTCCCTTTTTTCTTTTTTCCCCAATTTTTTTCCTCCCCTTTTCCCCCCTTTTTCTCTTATTTCCCCCCTTTTCCACCATTTTTTCCCATTCCCCCCTTTTTTCTTATTTTCCCTCTTTTTTCCCCCCTTTCCCTCCCCATTTTTCTCTTATTTTTCCCCCATTTTCCCCATTTCTTTCCTTTTTTTCTCCTCTTATTTTCCTCCTTTCCCCCCCCATTTTCCCACCATTTTTTCACCATTCCTCCCCGGTTTTCCCTCTTATTTTTCCCCCATTTTTCCCCATTTTTTCCCCTAATTTTTCCCCTTTTTTCCCCATTTTTCCCCATTTCCCCGGGGGGTTTCCCTCCCTCTGTACATAGCCGTGATTTGCACTTGGTTTGGCCCCTTTCACCCCCCTAAAAAACCCCAAACCCCCCCCCCAAAAAAAAAAAACCTTTAATTTCCCATTTCTTTTCTCGGGGAAGGGGTTCAGGGGGGTTTTTTTGGGGGGGAAAAAACCCCCAAATTTCCCTGTTTAGAGGCCTAATTTTATATTGTATTAAAAAAAAAAACAAAAAAAACCAAATGGGCCTGGGAGTTGTCCCTGGCAGAGCTGTAAAAGTTGGGATATATATTATATATAAATGCAATAAAAACCGACTCAACGAGCCCAGGACTCCCCAAAATTTCTACCCCACCCCCCCAAAACCTTCCCTAATTTTATTTTTTTTCCCGTTTTCCCCGGATTTTCCCCCAAAAACCCTCGCACAGAGCAGCTTTTTTCCATCTTTATCAATACACAGTCAGCACGGTCTGGATGGGGGAGGGGAGGGAATTTTGGGGGGACCCCCCGATATTGGGGGGGGGGGAGAGGAGGGGGGGTCCAAAACAGTCGATTTTTCACCAAATCCAGCGTTTTTCACAGAGATTTGGGGACAATAAATAAGGAGGGGGAGGGGACAGGGAGAATTTGGGGAAGGGGGGGAGGGGCACAAGGAAAAAATTTGGGGGGTGGGGTGGGAAAAGGGGGGGGGGGAGGGGACACACGAGCCGGTGGCTGCTGCGGGTTTTAGCTTTTATTAAATAAAATATATTAATTAATTAACATTTAATTAACTCTGCTGCCCCTCCCCCCACCCCCCCGGGTTAGTAACTAAACCTGAAACCCCCCCCAAAAAATCCCCTCCCCCACCCCGCCCAGTTTGGGGGGTCCCTCCCAGTTTGGTACTGGGGGAGGGACCCCCCCCTCACAAATTATGGGGGAGGGGGCACCCCCTTAAAAAAATGGGAATTTTGGGGTTTTTTTTCCCCAATTTTAGGGGTCATTTCTTGCTGCCCATCCCCCCAAAAATGGGAATTTTGGGGTTTTTTTTCCCCAATTTTAGGGGTCATTTCTTGCTGCCCATCCCCCCAAAAATGGGAATTTTGGGGTTTTTTTTCCCCAGTTTTTGGGGGTCACCATTTAGTCCCTCACCCCAAAAATGGGAATTTTAGCTTTTTCCTCAGTTTTGGTCTTTTTATCCCAAATTTTGGGGGGGGCACAGTTTTCCGGGCTCCCTCCCCCCAAAAAATGGGAATTTTGAGGTTTTTTTCCCCAATTTTTCAGGGTCACCACTTAGTCCCCCACCTCAGAAATGGGAATTTTAGGGGATTTTCCTCAATTTTGAGGGTTTTTTTTCCCTAATTTTGGGGTCATTTCTTGCTACCCACTCTCCCCCAAAAATGGGAATTTTATGGTTTTTTCCCCAATATTTTTTTTTGCCTCCCATTTTTTAGGGTTACCCCTTCCTGCCCCCCAAAATCAGGAATTTGGGGGTTTTTTTTCCACAATTTTGGGGGTTTTTTTTCTGCCCAATTTTGCAAGGTCACCACTTTTCCCCCACCCCAAAAATGGGAATTTTGGGGGGTTTTTCTTAATTTTGGGCTTTTTTTCCCCCCAATTTTGGGGGGGTCACCACTCACTGCCCCCCCCCCTCTTTTTGTCACCTCCTTGTCCCCTCCTGCCACAGCCCCTGGGGGGGTTTTGGGGTTCCCCTGCCCCCCCCAAAAAGGCTCCACTCGGGGGGGGCCGAGACCCCCCCCCCAAAATCAGCCTCGACCTCAGCGCCCTCCCGACCTCCCCCAACCCTCCTGTGCCCCCCCCCCAAAAATTTGGGGGGGTCCCGGTGCTTGTGACCCCCCCAAAATTGGGGTCAGGGGGTCTCAGTGTCTGTGACCCCCCCAAATTATGGTGAGGGGGGCCCTGGTGTGACCCCCCCCAAAATTGGGGTGGGGGTCCTGCTGTTTGTGACTACCCCCCCCCCAAAATTGGGGTGGGGGGGGTCTCAAAATGTCTGTGACCCCCCAAAATTGGGGTTAAGAGTCTCAACGTGACCCCCCCAAAATTGGGGTAGGGGGGTCCCAGGAATTGTGCCCCCCCCCCCCAAAAATTTAAGGTGGGGGAGGGTCCCATTACTTTTGACCCCCCCCCCAAATTGGGGTGGGGGTGTCCCCGTGCCTGTGACCCCAAAATTTAGGGTTGGGGGGGGGGTCCCAATACTTTTAACCCCCCCAAATTGGGGTTTGGGGGGGGTGGTCCCAGTTTTTATCCCCCCCCCTCAACTCACCCACATTGGGGGGGGGGGTCCCCATCCCTCCCCCCCACCCCCAATCGAGGCCCTTTGGGGGGTGGGGGTCCCAGGGGAATTTCCCCCCCCCCCAAATCCCCCCTCTCATTTTTGGGGGGGTTAAGACGCTGTTGGTGCCCCTCCCCCTCCCCTGAGCCCCCCCAGGGCTGAAATTGGGGAGGGGGTTCTGGGGGGGCTCCTCCTCCTGCTCAGGCCTTTTTCGGGGGGGGGGCCAGTTTGATGATCTCCTCCTCCGAGGGCTGCCGGATGATGTCTGGGGGGGGGACACGGGGGGGTCAGGGGGGTCTGGGGGTGTCCCCAGCCCCCCACAGAGCGTCCCCAACCCGAGCGGGGGTCCCCGACCCTTCCTGGGGGGGTCCCCAATCCTGGCGGGGGTCCCCAACCCTTCCTGGGGGGGTCCCCAATCCTGGCGGGGGTCCCCGACCCTTCCTGGGGGGGTCCCCAATCCTGGCGGGGGTCCCCGACCGTCACAGCTTTGGGATAATGGGTGGGGGGGTCCCCAACCCTTCCCAGGGATGTTTGAGGGGGTCCTTGTCCTTATTTTGGGGGTCCCGTCCCTGCCTAGGGGTGTTTGGGGATCCCCAAACTTTCCTGGGGGTCCCCAACCCTTCCTGGGGGGGTCTTTTAACCCTCCTGGAGGTTCCTGTGGCAGCTTTGGGATAACTGGGGGGGCGTCCCTGTCCCTGTTTTGGGGGTCCCAGCCCTGCCCGGTGGAGTCTTTTCCCTTTTGGGGGTCCCCAACCCTGCCCGGGGGGTCCCCAACCCTGCCCGGGGGGTCCCCAGCCCTTCCTGGGGGCGTCCTGTCCCTACCCTGGGATAATTGGGATGGGGTCGCTGTCCCACCGTGTCCCTGTCCCTCCTTCCTGGCACTTGGTCCCATCCATGTCCCCAACCCCTGTCCCCGTCCCCGTCCCTGTCCCCGTCCCTGTCCCTGTCCCCTCCCCGTCCCTGTCCCTGTCCTGTCCCTGTCCCTGTCCTGTCCCTGTCCCTGTCCTGTCCTGTCCCTGTCCCTGTCCCCGTCCCTGTCCCTGTCCCTGTCCCTGTCCCTGTCCTGTCCCTGTCCCTGTCCCTGTCCCCTCCCCGTCCCTGTCCCTGTCCCTGTCCCTGTCCCCTCCCCGTCCCTGTCCCTGTCCCCGTCCCTGTCCCTGTCCCTGTCCTGTCCCTGTCCCTGTCCCCGTCCCTGTCCCTGTCCCTGTCCCATCCCCGTCCCTGTCCCCGTCCCCGTCCCTGTCCCCGTCCCTGTCCCTGTCCCTGTCCCCGTCCCTGTCCCCGTCCCTGTCCCCGTCCCTGTCCCCGTCCCTGTCCCTGTCCCCGTCCCTGTCCCCTCCCTGTCCCCGTCCCTGTCCCTGTCCCCGTCCCTGTCCCCTCCCCGTCCCTGACTCTGTCCCTGTCCCTGTCCCGCTCGCTCCCTGTCCGCCCCCCGTCCTCTCCTCCCTGGGGGTCCCTGTCGCTTCTTTAGGGGTCCCTGTCCCTGGGGGTCTCTGTCTCTGTCCTGGGGACAATCAGTGTCGCTGCCTGTCCCCATCCCTGGGTCCCTGGGTGTCCCCATCACCTGGCTGTCCCTGTCCCTGAGGTTCCATGTCCCTACTTTAGGGGTCCCTGTCTCTGGGGGTCCCTGGGCGCCCCTGTCTCTGCCCTGGGGCGTCCCTGCCTGTCCCCACCCTGGCTGTCCCTGAGGATCCCTGGGGGTCCCTGGGTGTCCCCATCACCTGGCTGTCCCCACCCTGCCTGTCCCTGTCCCTGTCCCTGTCTCTGGGTGTTCCTGGCTCTCCCTGGCTGTCCCCACCCCGGCTGTTGCTGTCCCTCTCTGTCCCCACCCCGGCTGTCCCTGTCCCTGGGGGTCCCTGTCTGTCCCCACCCTGTCTGTCCCCACCCTGGCTGTCCCTGTCCCTGGGGGTCCCTGTCTGTCCCCACCCTGTCTGTCCCCACCCCGGCTGTCCCTGTCCCTGGGGGTCCCTGTCTGTCCCCACCCTGTCTGTCCCCACCCTGGCTGTCCCTGTCCCTGGCTGTCCCTGTCTGTCCCCACCCCGGCTGTCCCTGTCCCTGGGGGTCCCTGTCTGTCCCCACCCTGTCTGTCCCCACCCCGGCTGTCGCTGTCCCTGGGGGTCCCTGTCTGTCCCCACCCTGGCTTTCCCTGTCCCTGGGGGTCCCTGGCTGTCCCCACCCTGTCTGTCCCCACCCTGGCTGTCCCTGTCCCTGGGGGTCCCTGTCTGTCCCCACCCTGGCTTTCCCTGTCCCTGGCTGTCCCCACCCCGGCTGTTGCTGTCCCTGGGGGTCCCTGTCTGTCCCCACCCCGGCTGTTGCTGTCCCTGGGCGTCCCTGGCTGTCCCCACCCTGTCTGTCCCCACCCCGGCTGTCCCTGTCCCTGGGGGTCCCTGTCTGTCCCCACCCCGGCTTTCCCTGTCCCTGGCTGTCCCCCCCGCTGTCGCTGTCCCCGTTTTTTGGGGTGGGGGGTCTCACCCTTGTATTTCTTGGCGCTGGGGATGCGCGTGAGCTTCGTGTCCACCTCGTCCTCCTCGGAGATCTTGAGCACCTGCGTGCGGTACTGGACAACCTTGGTGAGCAGGTCCGGGCGCCGCGAGATCTCGAAGATGTGCTCGATGTAGGACAGGTTGTCTGTGACACGGGGACAGCGCGGGGACAGCGCGGGGACACACACGGGACACACACGGGACACACACGGGACACACACGGGACACACACGGGACACGTGCTGGGCTCGGGCCACCCGCGCTGCGGCCGCGGGGGCCCAGAGGGGGCGGGGATGGGGACAGGGAAGGGACAGGATGGGGACAAGGGTGGGGATGGGGACAGGGATGGGGATGGGAGAGGGACAGGATGGGGACAGGGGACAAAGATGGGGACAGGGACAGGGAAGGGACAGGATGGGGACAAGGATGAGGATGGGATTGGGACAGAGGCAGGGACGGGGATGGGGACAGGGATGGGGACAGGGATAGGAATGAGACGGGAGAGGGACGGGAAGGATAGGGGAGGGACAGGATGGGGACAGGGGACCAGGATGGGGACAAGGATGAGAAGAAGATGGGGACGGGATGGGGACAGAGGGATTGGGATGGGACAGGATGGGGACAAGGGACAAGGACTGGGATTGGGGACCGGGAGCAGCCCAGGGTTCAAGCAAGGAGCAGGGAGGGACAGGGGGCGGTGACAGTCGGGAATCGGGATGGGGAGCAGGAAAGGGACAGGAATGGCCCAGGAACAGGAAGTGGGAGAGGGGACAAGTGACAGGGACAGGGATCAGGGGACCAGGATCCCCTGCCAGATCGGGACAGGGACGGGACCAGAGCCCAGGGGACACGTGATGGCAACAGGGACTAGGACAAGGGACAGGGACCAGGACTGGGACCAGTCACGGGGCCGGACTGGGACTGGGCCTGGGACTGGGGGGCCATGGACCAGGACGGGGACCAGGACAAGGGACGGGGACCAGGACAGGGATGGGGGGACGTGGCTGGGGACCAGGGGAAGGACAGGGACAGAGCTGGGGGTCATGGAGTGGGATGGGATTGGAATGGGGACAGGGACTGGGAGAGGGGACAGGGACTGGTACAGGGCTCAGGTGATGGGGACAGGGATTGGGAGAGGGGACCAGGGACAGGGACTGGGACAAGGCTCAGGTGATGGGGACAGGGATTGGGAGAGGGGACAGGGACTGGGACAAGGCTCAGGTGATGGGGACAGGGATTGGGAGAGGGGACAGGAACTGGGAGAGGAGACAGGGAATAGGGACAGCGATTGGGAGAGGGGACAGGGGACAAGGGCTGGGACAGGGGACAGGGACAGGGACGGGGAGCAGCCCCGGGGCAGGGGGAGGGGACAGTGCCGGTGGCACGGGGTGTCCCCGGGTCCCACCTCGGTCCAGTTTGCTGTGGCGCTCCAGGAAGGCGAACCAGTGGTGGCCGGTGGCGATGGCGTCCCCCTCCCCGCTGGGGATGTCCTCGCGACACGCCGACTTGAGCTGCTCCAGGTCCTCGGCCGTGATGTTCTGGGCCAGCTCCTCCAGCAGACTGCGGTACTCGGCCATGGCTGGGGACAGAGGGGACATCAGGGACATGGGGACATCAGGGACATGGGGACATGGCTGTTCTGGGCCAGCTCCTCCAGCAGACTGCGGTACTCGGCCATGGCTGGGGACAGAGGGGACATCAGGGACATGGGAACATCAGGGACACGGCCATGGCTGGGGACAGAGGGGACATCAGGGACATGGGGACATCAGGGACATGGGGACATCAGGGACATGGGGATATGGCTGTTCTGGGCCAGCTCCTCCAGCAGACTGCGGTACTCGGCCATGGCTGGGGACAGAGGGGACATGGGACATCAGGGACATGGGGACATCAGGGACATGGCCATGGCTGGGGACAGAGGGGACATCAGGGACATGGGGACATCAGGGACATGGGGACATCAGGGACACAGCCATGGCTGGGGACAGAGGGGACATCAGGGACATGGCCATGGCTGGGGACAGAGGGGACATCAGGGACATGGGGACATGGGGACATGGGGACATGGTTTTTCTGGGCCAGCTCCTCCAGCAGACTGCGGTACTCGGCCACGGCTGGGGACAGAGGGGACAGGGGACATCAGGGACATCAGGGACATGGGGACATGGGGACATCAGGGACACAGGACTGGGACGTGGCTGCAGGGGCACAGGTGACATTAGGGACGGGGGACTCAGCTATGGCTGGGGACAAGGGACATGCAGGACATGGGGGACATGGGACTGGGACAAGGGTGGCATGAGGGACAGGGGACACGGCCGTGAGTGACATGGGACAGAGCCATGTGTGACACGAGCGCTCCTGCTCTCAGCCACACGTGTCACGAGTGACAGGGGACTCAGCCACGTGTGTCACGAGTGTCCCCAGCCTCAATCCCTGCTGTCACGAGTGTCCCCAGCCTCACCCGCTGGTGCCAGGTCCAGCCCTGGCCTCTGCCACCTGTGTCACAAATGTCCCCAGACTCAGCCACCAGTGTCCCCAGTGTCCCCAGTGTCCCCAGTGTCCCCAGACTCAGCCACCAGTGTCCCCAGACTCAGCCACCAGTGTCCCCAGTGTCCCCAGTGTCCCCAGTGTCCCCAGACTCAGCCACCAGTGTCCCCAGACTCAGCCACCAGTGTCCCCAGTGTCCCCAGTGTCCCCAGCCTCACCCGCTGGTGCCAGACCAGCCCCGGCCTCAGCCACTCAAGTCACGATTGTCCCCGGCCTCAGTCCTTGGTGTCACGAGTGTCCCCGGGCTCAGTCACCAGTGTCACCAGTGTCCTCAGCCACTCAAGTCACGACTGTCCCTGCTGTCACCGTGTCCCCAGCCCCGGTCCCGGTGTCGCGACTGTCCCCAGTCCCCGCTGTCCCCGCGGGCTCAGTCCCGGTGCCAGCCCAGCCCCCCCGGCCGTGACTCATGTGACGCTCACGGGATGTGACAGGGACCGAGCAGGGACCGACGGCGGCTGCTCCGTGCCCCCCCCGCCCCCCCCGCCATCCCCTCCCCCTGCTCAGCGCGGGGGGCTCGCACAGACCCCCCCAATCCCCCAGACCCCCCCTTTGCACGGGGCTCTTGACACGCGGAGCTGGGGACAGCCCTGGCACTGTCACCCCCCGCCCCGGGCACATTCACCCCAAATTCACTGACCCCCCCTTAACACTGAACCCCCAAATTCACTGACCCCAAATTCACTGACCCCCCCTTAACACTGAACCCCCAAATTCACTGACCCCAAATTCACTGACCCCCCCTTAACACTGAACCCCCAAATTCACTGACCCCCCAAATTCACTGAACCCCCAAATTCACTGACCCCAAATTCACTGACCCCCCCTTAACACTGACACCCCTTTAACACTGAACCCCCAAATTCACTGACCCCAAATTCACTGACCCCCCCAAATTCACTGAACCCCCAAATTCACTGACCCCCCCCTTAACACTGAACCCCCAAATTCACTGACCCCAAATTCACACTGACCCCCCCCCCAAATTCAATGCTCCCCCTTTTCACACTCACCCCAAATTCACTGATCCCCCTTCCCACGGACCCCCCCCCCCACCTTGTACTGAGCCCCCCTTTACCCTGCCCCCTCCCCCCTTTTCACACCCCAAATTCACACTGACCCCCCCCGTGTTTGTGTTTTTGGGGGGGGGTCACTGTCACTGTCCCCGCTCTCTGTGGGGGGGTCTCACCCGTGTTTGTGTTTTTGGGGGGGTCACTGTCACTGTCCCCGCTCTCTGTGGGGGGTCTCACCCGTGTTTGTGTTTTTGGGGGGGTCACTGTCACTGTCCCCCCTCTCCCGCCGCTCCCCGTTGCCATGGCGACGCCGCCGCCCACGCAGGGATGCGGTTCCCATGGCAACGCATCACCCGCCTGCCCCTTCCCCCCCCCCCCAAACCCCCGGCATCTTTTGGGGGGGGGGGGTTGTGGGGGGCTCAGAGACCCCCCAAAAAACCCACGGACACGCGGGGGGGTCACACACGGAGATTGTCGCTGTCCCCCCCCCCTCGTGACTACTCCCGTAAACAACGCCCACCCCCCACTCCAGATCCCCCCGAGACCCCCCCCACTCGTGACTGCACTCGGTAAACAACCCCTCCCCCCCCAACACGTGAGACCCCCCCCCATCACCGACACCCTGCCCACGCCCCCCCCCACACACACACAGCCCCTCCTCCCACCCCCCCCCGAGGAACAGACGCTCCCCCCACGCCCCCCCCCCACGCACAGACGCGTCCCCCCCCCACGCTCCCCTCCAATAACAGCCCCTCCCCCCCCCCCACCCATAACAACCCCTCCCCCCCACTCCCAGCCCCTCCCCCCCTCGTGTCCGAGCGCGCGGCCCCTTTAAGGCCGCCGATGACTCAGCCCCGGCCGGACACGGGGCCTTCCGCCGGGGGGGGGGCGGGGACCGGGACCCCCCCCTGCCCCTCCGGCCCCTCCCCCCTTCCCAGGCCCGGCCCGGCCCCCCCCGCGCCCATTCCCGCGGGGAATCCGCCGGGAAAACGATCGGGATGGGAAAGGGGGGGAAAAAAAATCCCCACGACCCCCCCCCAACCCCCGTGGGACCCCCCGCCCCATTCACGTTTCTCATGCAAATCGCCTCATGAATATTCACGAGGGGCGGGGCCCCGCGGGGCCCCATTCAGTGGGGCGGGCGGGGGGCTCGGGAGGTTTTTTGGGGGGGGGGGGTTAATCCCGGCCTGGGGGGGGGCCAGGACACGGGTGGGACGGGCCCCTCCCCCGCCTTTGTGTCCCCCGAGGGGGGGTCTGGGGGCGCTGATGGCATCGCTGCCCCCCCACCCCGTGCCCACTCCCGCTCCGCGTGTTTTTGGGTGTTTTTGGGGTGGGTGGGGAGAGCGGGACGCGGGGGGAGGGTCCCCCACGGGCCCCCCCCCCACGCAGCGTGGGGACAAGGGGCCCTTTGTGGCTCGGGGAGCGGCGCGGCCGCCTCCGGCCCCCCCGGGCCCCCCCCCCGGAATGCGAGTCACGGCTCCGGCCCCACGGCCACGGCCACGACCCCACTGTCCGGGCCAGACCCCACGGCCCGGCCCCACGGCCACGGCTCCGGTCCCACGGCCACGGCCACGACCCCACTGTCCGGGCCAGACCCCACTGCCCGACCCCACGGACACGGCCACGACCCCACTGTCCGGGCCAGACCCCACTGCCCGACCCCACGGACACGGCCACGACCCCACTGTCCGGGCCAGACCCCACTGCCCGACCCCAACCCCACTGTCCGACCCCAACCCCACTGTCCGACCCCACTGCCCGACCCCACGGCCACGACCCCACTGCCCGGGCCAGACCCCACTGTCCGGCCCCAACCCCACTGTCCGCCCCCACTGTCCGTCCCCACTGTCCGACCCCACGGCCACGACCCCACTGTCCGACCCCACTGCCCGGCCCCAATGCCCAGCTCCGGCCCCACTCTCCGGCCCCATAGCCACGGCTCCGGTCCCTGCGTGTCCCCCCCCGGGGCCCCGCCCTGCCCCACGGCCCCCGCCACCCTCCTGCCCCGCCGTCCCCTCCGTGTCCCGGGGGTCCCACGCGTGTCGCGGGGGTCCCGCCCTGCCCCGGCGGCCGCAGCATCCCCGCGGCCGCACCTCGCACATCTGGGGCACATCTGGGCCACAGCTGGGCCACAGCTGGGCGCGATCTTTTCACCCCGCTCCCCACACACACCCCCCACCGTGGCTCAGTTTCCCCACGCGTGGCGGCTCCGTGGGGTGGGGGGCGATGATTCCTGGGACCCCCCCCCCCGGCCCCGTTCCCGGTCCCTTTCCCGGGCCCCCGCCCCGTCCCGGCGCCGAGACGCGGAAGCGGCGGCGCCTCCCGCGGCCCAGTTCGGGACCAGTTTGGCCCCAGTTTGGCCCCAGTTTGGCCCCCGGCGGCGGCGCGTGACCGCCTCGCGCGCCCCCTCCCCACCCGCGTGCCCCGGGGGCGCGGCCACGCGCGTGGGGACCCCCCCCCGCACCCCCCAAAAAAATCCTTTTCGATGTCCCCACAGCCCCGGGGGGGTCACCCCGTCCCGTGCCGGGGGATGCGGTGGCATCGCTGGTACTGGGCGGTACTGGGAGCACTGGGTGGCACCGCGGGGACCGGGTGGCACCCACGGGGACCGGGTGGCACCCACGGGGGGCGTGGGGGGTGACACCGAGGGGATGGGGGTCCCGCTGTCACGGCGGGGGAGGGGAATGGACCCCGTGTCCCGCACGGGGACCGGGACGGGGGGGGACGGCACCGGGACCGGGACACGGATGGGGACAGGGACGGGCACGGGGGGGATGGCGCGTCCCGCGTCCCGCGTGGGGACCGGGAGCCACCGCGTGTCCCCCCCCACAGCGTGTCACGGGTTCGAGCCCCCCCGGCAGCGAAAGGGGAAGTGAAAGGGAGGGGGATGGGGGGCACCGGGGGACCCTGACCGCGACCACCGGCACCATTAACCCCTTCCTGCCCGCCCGGGGGGGCATCACCGGAGCGGGGGCGGTCACACAGAGCGGGGGGGAGCATCACCGCGCTCCGGGGCCGCTGCAACGCACCGGGAGCGGCCCCGGGAGCGGCCCCGGGAGCGGATGGAGGCGGCGGCCGCGGGTCCATCCGGTGCCGCTCCCGGGCCCGGGGGTCTCTCGGTGGCTCCGGACCCCCTCCCCGCCCGCACTTACCGGCCGCGGGCGCTGCCGGTGCCGCTACCGGTGCCGGTGCCGCCGCTCGGGGCTCTCGGTGCCGCCGCTCTGAGCGGGGGTGGGCGGGGCTTAACGGGGCGGGGTCGGTGGGGGCGGGGCTTGGAGGGGCGGGGTCAGCGGGAGGAGCCGCCGCGCCCTCCCCCCCCCCTTCCCCCGGTCGAGATTTGGGGTCCCCGCGGTGTCACCGCCGGGGCTGGGGGGGGGACAAGGCGGGGACATTGTCACACACGGCCCCGGGAGGGGATCTGGAGCGGGGATCCCACTCGGGGATCTGGTAATGGGATCCCAAACTGGGATCTGACACTGGGATTCCAAACTGGGATCAGGCTCTGGGATTCCAAACTGGGATCTGGGCCAGGGATCCCATAGTGGGATCAGGCTCTGACAGCTGGTATTGGGATCTGGCACTGGGGTTCCAAACTGGGATCTGGTGTTGGGATCCCATACTGGGATCTGGCACTGGGATCCCGTACTGGGATCCCACAGAAGGATTTGGCACTGAGATCCCAAACTGGGATCTGGCACAGGGCTCTTGTACGGGGATCTCACCCAGGGATCTTTTATGGGGATCTGGCACAGGGATCCCACAGAGGAATTTGGCTCAGGGATCTCGTGGGGATCCCACACTGGGATCTGGCACTGGGATCTCACACTGGGAATCTCACACTGGGATCTGGCACTGGGAATTTTGCACTGGGATCTGGCACTGGGATCTCCCCCAGGGAATCCTTTTTGGGGGATCCCATTCTGGGATCTCAGGGATCTCACACAGGGATCTCCTCCATCCCCAGGGATCCCCGTTCCCCTGGGGACACTCCCTGCTCCTTTGGGGGTTTTATGGCCTGGTCATCATCATCATCATCATCATCATCATCATCATCATCATCATCACCATCATCATCATCATCATCATCATCATCATCATCATCATCATCATCGTCTGTCATCATCACTGACATTATTTTCATTGTCATCATTGTTATTGTCATTGTCATCATCACCATCGTCTTTGTCATCATCGTCATCATCATCATCATGTCATTGACATCATCATTGACATAGTTTTCATCATCATCATCATTATTGTCATTGTCATCAATGACAATACAGCCATCGTTATCATTGTCATCATCGTTGTCTTCATCGTTGTCATTGTCTTAATTTTCATCATCATCATCATCATCATCATCATCATCATCATTGGCATCATCATCATCGTCATTGTCATCATCACTGCCATCATTTTCATCATCATTGTCAGTCATTGTCATTGTCATCATCATTTTCATCTTCATCATCTTCATCATCTTCATCATCATCTTCATCTTCATCATCATCTTCATCTTCATCATCATCATCGTCTTCATCCCCATCCTCCTCCCCATCCCCATGTTGGCCAAGGCCATCGCTGTCCCCAGTGTCCCCCTCCAGAACGTCCTGGAGCCACTCCAGGAGCTCCTGAGGCCCCGGCAGATCCTCCCCGTGCTCCAGGGGCAGCCACACACTGCGGGCCTGGGGACACGGGGGGTGACACGGGGGTGACACGGGGGGGACACGGGGGGGGACACGGGGGTGACACGGGGAGGACACGGGGGGGACACGGGGGGTGACACGGGGGGGGACACGGGGGGGGACACGGGGGGGACACGGGGGGGACACGGGGGGGACACGGGGGGTGACACGGGGGGGACACGGGGGTGACACGGGGGGGACACGGGGGGGGGACACGGGGGGTGACACGGGGGGGACACGGGGGGGACACGGGGGGTGACACGGGGTGGACACGGGGGGGACACGGGGGGGACACGGGGGGTGACACAGGGGGGACACGGGGGGGACACGGGGGGGGACACGGGGGGACACGGGGGGTGACACAGGGGGGACACGGGGGTGACACGGGGGGGACACGGGGGGGACACGGGGGGGACACGGGGGTGACACGGGGGGGACACGGGGGGACACGGGGGGTGACACGGGGGGGACACGGGGGGTGACACGGGGGGGTGACACGGGGGGGACACGGGGGGGACACGGGGGTGACACGGGGGGGTGACACGGGGGGGACACGGGGGGGACACGGGGGGTGACACGGGGGTGACACGGGGGGTGACATTGGAGCGGCACTCACGTGGTCAGTGCCACTGGGGTGACACTGGGGTGAGATTGAGGTGACACTGAGGTGACACTGGGGTGACACGGGTGACATGCACATAGTGCCATTGGGGTGACACTGGGGGTGACATTGGGGTTGACACTGGGGTGACACGTGGTCAGTGCCATTAGGGTGACACTGAGGTGACACTGGGGGTGATACTGGGGTGACACTTGGGGACACTGAGGTGACACTGGGGGTGGCATTGGAGGTGACACTGGAGTGACACTGGGGGTGACACTGGGGGTGACACTGGGGGTGACACTGGAGTGACACTGGGGTGACACTGGAGTGACACTGGGGGTGACATTAGAGGTGACACTGGGGTGCCATTGGGGTGACACTGGGGTGACACTTGGGGACACTGAGGTGACACTGGGGGTGACATTGGGGTGACACTGGGGTGACACTCACGTGGTCAGTGCCATTGAGCACACCGAGCTGGGGCCGGGACAGGTCGATGTCAAAGGTGTCCTCCCAGGAGGGGACGAGCTGGGGGAGGGGACACAGGGGTCACCCCTGTCCCGGGGGGGGGAGGGGACAGAGGGGTCACCCCTGTCCCGGGGGGAGGGGACACAGGGGTCACCCCTGTCCCGGGGGGGCTCTGGGGGTGTCCCACCCCCCCCGGGGGTTCCGGTACCAGCGGGAAATCATCGGGGTCGATCCAGAGGATGCTGAAGTCGGGATTGTCCCTCTTGTCCTGGGCCACCTCCCTCAGGATCTCCAGGAACTCGAACCCATCTGGGAGGGGGGAGGGGCCGGGGGGGGATTCAGGGGGGGATGGGACCCCTCCCCCATCCCTGGGACCCCCCCAATTCCCTTCCCGCCCCCCCCTCACCGGGATCATCCCCCTCGGCGAAGGCCACGACGTGGATCCCGTCCCGAAGCTCCTGGGGGACACGGGGGGGTCACGGTGACGGGGTGGGGGGTGGGGGGTGTCCCCTGAGTGTCCCCAGGTGTCCCCCGAGTGTCCCCGAGTTCTGGGGGTCACCGCGACCCCCCCGCACTCACCCAGCTCTCGGACACGCTCTGAGCTTTGAGTTTCCGCAGAGTGGCCCTGGGGGGGTTGGGGGGGCGGGGGGGGGTGAGGGGCGCCCCCAAATTTCATCCCCCCCCTCCCCCCCTCAGGACCCCCTGCCCCCCCCCCGCGTGCTGCTGGGGGGGAGGGAGGGTCTCAAATTGGGGGTGGGGCAGAACAGCTGGGAATGGGGGGGGGGGGGGTTGACAGGGATGAGCCCCCCCTGGGTGTCCCCCCCTCCCCGTGTCCCCGCTCGGGGGGGTCGCGGGGGGTCCCCGATGTCCCTCGGGATTGAGGCCGCGGCGGGGGGGGGGGGGATGATCCGGGGGGGATTAAAGCTGCGGGAATCTCCCGGCAGCACCCGGGGCTTTAACCCTGCCCGGCTCGGGGGGGCTCGGCCGCGCCCCCGACCCCTCCCCCGGGACCCCCGACCCCTTCCCCGGGACCCCCGACCCCTCCCCCGGGACCCCCGACCCCTCCCCCGGGACCCCCGACCCCTCCCCGGGACCCCCGACCCCTTCCCCGGGACCCCCGACCCCTTCCCCGGGACCCCCGACCCCTTCCCCGGGACCCCCGAACCCCCCCGGGACCCCCGAACCCCCCCGGGACCCCCGAACCCCCCCGGGCCGGGGCAGCGCCCCCCCCAAATCAGTGCTGGGGTCTCGCAAGGTGGGGGCACCCCCGGGGCCAGCGAGGGGAAAGCGGGAGGGAGATGGGGGGGGAGAAACTGCTGTCACCATGGCAACCACATCCCCATGGCAACCGAATCCCCATGGCAACCACATCCCCATGGCAACCACATCCCCATGGCAACCTATTCCTATGACAACCATCTCCATGGCAACCACATTGCCATGACAACCACCTCCCCATATCCACATGCCCAGAGCAACCACATCCCCATAGCAACCACATCCCCATAACAGCCATATCCCCATAGCAACCATGTCCCCATAGCAACCGCCTCCCATGGTAACCTGTCCCTATGGCAACCACATCCCATGGCAACCATCTCCCATAGCAACCATCTCCCCATAGCAACCATCTCCCCATAGCAACCATCTCCCCATGGCAACCATCTCCCATAGCAACCATCTCCCCATAGCAACCATCTCCCATAGCAACCATCTCCCCATAGCAACCATCTCCCATAGCAACCATCTCCCATGGCAACCATCTCCCATAGCAACCATCTCCCATAGCAACCATCTCCCATAGCAACCATCTCCCCATAGCAACCATTTCCCCATAGCAACCACATCCCCATGGCAACCATCTCCCATAGCAACCATCTCCCATAGCAACCATCTCCCATAGCAACCATTTCCCCATGGCAACCATTTCCCCATAACAACCACATCCCCATAGCAACCACATCCCCATAGCAACCACATCCCCATAGCAACCACATCCCCATAGCAACCATCTCCCATAGCAACCATCTCCCATAGCAACCCCCTCCTCTCACAATCCTGTTCCCATGGCAACCGCGCCCCCTCTCTGGTTCCCCCCAGCCCCCAGGACCCCCCAGTTTGGGCCGGGGTCCCCCCGTGCCCCCCGCCCCCACCTCTTGCTGCTCTCCAGGAACTCCGCGATCCCGGGGGGGTCCCCGGGGTCCCCCCGAAAGCTCCGGGGCTGCTCCAGGAAGGGCTCGTAGACATCGACCTGGTCCAGCCCCAGCCCCAACTCCTGCGCCGCCTGCGGGGGGGCATTTTGGGAATTTGGGGGGATTTGGGGGGGATTTGGGGATTTTTGGGGGTCCCAGGGGGTCACCCGGGTGCCCCCCCCGTGCTCACCTGGGGGTCAAAGGTGGCGAAGAAGAGGAGGGAGGGGTGGAAGCGCCGGGCGGCGGCGGAGAAGGCCTGGAAGGCTGGGGGGGAACGGGGGAAACTGGGAATTGGGAACTGGGATTGGGAATTGGGAACTGGGAACTGGGAATTGGGAATTGGGAATTGGGAATTGGGGATTGGGAATTGGGAATTGGGAATTGGGATTGGGAATTGGGAACTGGGAATAGGGAACTGGGAATTGGGATTGGGAATTGGGAATTGGGAATTGGGAACTGGGAATTGGGAACTGGGAATTGGGATTGGGAACTGGGAATAGGGAACTGGGAATTGGGATTGGGAATTGGGAATTGGGAATTGGGAACTGGGAATTGGGAACTGGGAATTGGGATTGGGAATTGGGAATTGGGGATTGGGAATTGGGAATTGGGAATTGGGATTGGGAACTGGGATTGGGAATTGGGAACTGGGAATTGGGAACTGGGAATTGGGAATTGGGAATTGGGAACTGGGAATTGGGAACTGGGAATTGGGAACTGGGAATTGGGGATTGGGAATTGGGAATTGGGGATTGGGAACTGGGGATTGGGAATTGGGATTGGGAATTGGGATTGGGAATTGGGAACTGGGAATAGGGAACTGGGAATTGGGATTGGGAACTGGGAATTGGGAACTGGGAATTGGGAACTGGGAATTGGGATTGGGAATTGGGAATTGGGGATTGGGAACTGGGGATTGGGAATTGGGATTGGGAATTGGGATTGGGAATTGGGAACTGGGAATAGGGAACTGGGAATTGGGATTGGGAACTGGGATTGGGAACTGGGAATTGGGAAATGGGAATTGGGAACTGGGAATTGGGATTGGGAATTGGGAATTGGGAACTGGGAATTGGGGATTGGGAATTGGGAATTGGGAATTGGGGACTGGGAATTGGGAATTGGGAATTGGGAATTGGGAATTGGGAACTGGGGATTGGGAATTGGGAACTGGGAATTGGGAACTGGGAATTGGGAACTGGGAATTGGGAACTGGGAAGTGGGAACTGGGAATTGGGAACTGGGAATTGGGAATTGGGAATTGGGAATTGGGAACTGGGAATTGGGAACTGGGGATTGGGAACTGGGAATTGGGAACTGGGAATTGGGGATTGGGAACTGGGGATTGGGAATTGGGATTGGGAACTGGGAATTGGGAACTGGGAACTGGGAACTGGGAATTGGGAACTGGGAATTGGGAACTGGGAATTGGGAACTGGGAATTGGGAATTGGGAATTGGGAACTGGGAATTGGGAACTGGGGATTGGGAACTGGGAATTGGGAACTGGGAATTGGGGATTGGGAACTGGGGATTGGGAATTGGGATTGGGAATTGGGAATTGGGAATTGGGATTGGGAACTGGGATTTGGGAATTGGGAATTGGGAACTGGGAACTGGGAATTGGGAATTGGGGATTGGGAACTGGGAACTGGGAATTGGGATTGGGAACTGGGAATTGGGAACTGGGAACTGGGACTGGGAGCAGCTTCCCCCCCAGTCCTGGTCCCCAGCGTGTCCAGGGTCATCTGGACTGGTCCTGGTGACCTCAGGGACAGAGGGAGGGACACAGGGACAGGGGGACAGGGGGACACGGGGACAGGGGACAGGGGGGACACGGGGACAGGGGGACAGGGGGACAGGGGGACACAGGGGGACACGGGGACAGGGGGACACGGGGACACGGGGATGGCTGGAAGGACCCACTGGGGGCTGTCCCTGAGGTGCCAGGGGGCACATGAGGGACAAAAGTGACACACAGGTGACCCAGGTGACCCAGGTGACCCAGGTGTCCCCAGGTGTCCCCAGGTGACACACACAGGTGACCCAGGTGTCCCCAGGTGTCCCCAGGTGTCCCCAGGTGTCCCCAGGTGTCCCCACTCACACTCCGAGTCCCGTCCCTTGAAGTAGCCGATGGCTTTGGGCTCCTCCTCGATGTCCCCAAAGGCCCGGAGCTCCTGCCCGGCCACCACCCGCACGGGGGGGCCCAGAGCCTGGGGGGGCCCCGGGTCAGGGGGGTCTGGGGGGTCTGGGGGGTCCCCAAAGCCTGGGGGGGCCCGGGGTCAGGGGGGTCAGGGGGTGTCCCTGGGGACAGAGGGGGCTTCTGGGGGACTCAAGGGGATCTGGGGGTGTCCCCCTGGGTTCCCAGTGTCCCCCCAGTGTCCCCAGTGTCACCCCAGTGTCCCCCAGTGTCCCCAGTGCCCCCCAGTGCCTCCCAGTGTCCCCCAGTGTCCCCCAGTGTCCCCAGTGTCCCCCCAGTGTCCCCCAGTGTCCCCAGTGTCCCCCAGTGTCCCCAGTGTCCCCCAGTGTCCCCAGTGTCCCCAGTGTCCCCCAGTGTCCCCCAGTGTCCCCCAGTGTCCCCCAGTGTCCCCAGTGTCCCCCAGTGTCCCCCAGTGTCCCCCAGGCTCCCTGTGCTTCCCAGTGTCCCCCTGTGTCCACTTTTGTCCCCATCAGTGTCCCCCCAGTGTCCCCCAGTGCTCCCAGTTCCCTCCCAGTTCCCTCCCAGTTCCCTCCCAGTGTTCCCAGTCTCCGTCTCCAGCTCCTCCCGGTGTCCCCGTGTCGCCACCGCAGCAGCGCCAGCACCGGGCAACACCTCGGGGTCCCCTCGTGTCCCCTCAGTGCCACCCCCGGTGTCCCCCCAGTGCTCCCAGTCCCTCCCAGTCCCTCCCAGTCCCTCCCAGTTCCCTCCCAGTTCCCTCCCAGTGCTCCCAGTGCCCACCTCGAGCGCCGCCAGCTCCTCGGGCCCGTGTCCCCTGTCCCCGTGTCGCCGCCGCAGCTCCGGGAGGGTCGCGGGCAGGGGGAGGGGCAGCCCCCCCCCAGAGACCCCCGAGAGCCCCCAGGACAGAACCACGAGTGACAGGAGACACCCGCGGGGACACGGCGGGGACATGGGGACACGGGGACACGGGGACACGGGGACAGAGGGACAGGGGGACACGGGGACAGGGATGGGGACACGGGGACACGGGGACAGAGGGACACACGGGGACAGGGATGGGGACACACGGACACACAGAGCGGGGGACAGACGGACAGGCGGGGACGGGGCCCGGGGAGGAGACGGGACGGACACAGGGAGGGGACAGTGACACCCTGGGGACACACGGACACACACACGGACCCTGGGGACACACGGACCTTGGGGACAGACACACGGACCTTGGGGACACACGGACACACACACGGACCCTGGGGACACACGGACACACACACGGACCTTGGGGACACACGGACCGGGGACAGTGACACCCTGGGGACACACGGACACACACACGGACCTTGGGGACACACGGACAGACACACGGACAGACGCCCCCGGGCCCGGTGACAGTCACAGCCGCGGGGACAAGGCCAAGGACGGGCAGGACCCCCCGCGGGGACACGGGGACAGTCACAGCCACTTCCGGTGCCACCTCCCCGGGGTGACACTGCCCCACCCCCCACCCCGTGTGTCCCCCCCGCCTCGGGGGTGTCCTGGGGGGGGGGGAGGGGCTCTGCCCGACCGCTCTGTCCCCTCTAAGTGTCCCCAAATGTCCCCAGGTGTCCCCAAGTGTCCCCAAATGTCCTCAAGGGTCCCCAAATGTCCCCAGGTGTCCCCAAATGTCCCCAAGTGTCCCCAAATGTCCCCAAGGGTCCCCAAGTGTCCCCAGGTGTCCCCAAGTGTCCCCCAGGTGTCCCCAGGTGTCCCCAGGTGTCCCCAGGTGTCCCCAAATGTCCCCAAGTGTCCCCCAGGTGTCCCCAGGTGTCCCCAGGTGTCCCCCAGGTGTCCCCAGGTGTCCCCAGGTGTCCCCAAGTGTCCCCCAAGTGTCCCCCAGGTGTCCCCAGGTGTCCCCCAGGTGTCCCCAAGTGTCCCCAGGTGTCCCCAGGTGTCCCCAAATGTCCCCAAATGTCCCCAGGTGTCCCCCAGGTGTCCCCAGGTGTCCCCAGGTGTCCCCCAGGTGTGCCCAAATGTCCCCAGGTGTCCCCCAGGTGTCCCCAAATGTCCCTCAAGTGTCCCCCAGGTGTCCCCCAGGTGTCCCCAGGTGGTCCCCAGGTGTCCCCAAATGTCCCCCAAATGTCCCCCAGGTGTCCCCCAGGTGTCCCCCAGGTGTCCCCAAATGTCCCCAAGTGTCCCCAGGTGTCCCCCGGTGTCCCCCAGGTGTCCCCAGGTGTCCCCAGGTGTCCCCAAATGTCCCTCAAGTGTCCCCCAGGTGTCCCCCAGGTGTCCCCAAGTGTCCCCAGGTGTCCCCCCGATGTCCCCCCAGTGTCCCCAGGTGTCCCCAAGGTGTCCCCTCCCCTTCCAGCTCCAAATGGAGCCGGGAAGGAGGAGCGGGGGACACCGGGGGGACACCGAGGGGACACTGGGGGGACACCGAGGGGACATCGGGGGTTGGAGCCCCCCGGGCGCTGTCCCTGGCATCAGACTCGGGGGTTTTGGGGTGCCCGGGACCCCCAAATTCGGTGGGGGGGGGGGTTCCAGGGACCCCCGTGTGTGGGAATTGGGGTCCCCGGGACCCCCGGGCTGAATTTTGGGGTGTTCAGACCCCCCCAAACTCCAAGGGGTGCCCGGGACCCCCATCCTGGGGGCTATGGGGTGCCCCAAATTTTGGGGGGTGGGTTCCAGGGACCCCCGTGTGTGGGAATTGGGGTGACTGAGACCCCCGCGGTGGATTTTGGGGTGCCCAGGACCCCCAAATTTGGGGCGGGGGGTGCCAGGGACCCCCTGATTGGGGGCCATGGGGTGCTCGGGACACCCAAATTTTGGGGGGTGGGCGCCAGGGACCCCCGTGTGTGGGAATTGGGGGGGGGATTTGGGGGGACATGGGGGGTCAGAGGGGATCGGGGGGGGGGTTATGGGGGAATTTGGGGGGGGAATTTGGGGAAAAATTTGGGGGAAAATTCGGGGGAAATGTGGAGGAAAATTGGGGAAATTTGGGGAAAATTTGGGAAGAATTCAGAGGAAATTTGGGGGGAATTTGGGGAAAATAGGGGAGGGAATTTGGAGGAGATTTGGGGGAAATTTGGGGAAAATTTGGGAGGAAATCGGGAAAAATTTAGAAGGAATTTGGGGGAGATTTGGGGGGAACTTGGGGAAATTTGGGAAAAATTTGGGGGGAAATTTGGAGGAAAATTGGGGGAATTTGGGGAAAATTTGGGGGGAAATTGGAGGAAAATTGGGGGAATTTGGGGGAAATTTGGAAGAATTCAGAGGAAATTTGGGGGAAATTCGGGTAAAATAGGGGAGGAATTTGGGGGAGATTTGGGGGAATTTTTGGGAAATTTGGGGAAAATTTGGGAGGAAATCGGGGAAAATTTAGAAGGAATTTGGGGGAGATTTGGGGGGAACTTGGGGAAATTTGGAGGAAATTTGGGGGAAATTTGGGAAGAATTCAGAGGAAATTTGGGGGGAATTTGGGGAAATTTGGGGGAAATTCGAGGGGAAATTGGAGGAAAATTGGGGGAATTTGGGGAAAATTTGGAAGAATTCAGAAGAAATTTGGGAAGAATTCTGAGGAAATTTGGAGGAAATTTGGGGGAAAATTTGGGGGAAATCTGGAGGAAATTCGGGGAAAATAGGGGAGGAATTTGGGGGAGATTTGGGGGAACTTGGGGAAATTTGGAGGAAAATTGGGGAAAATCGGGGAATATTTGGAAAGAATTCAGGGGAAATTTGGGGAAAATTTGGGGGGAATTTGGGGAAATTCGGGGGAAATTCGGGGGGAAATTTGGAGGGAAAATTTGGGGAAAATTCGGGGAAAATTCGGGGAAAATTTGGGAGGAATTTGGGGGGAATTGGGGGAAATTCGAGGGGAAATTGGAGGAAAATTGGGGGGATTTGGAGGAAATTTGGGAAGAATTCAGAGGAAATCTGGAGGAAATTCGGGGAAAATAGGGGAGGAATTTGGGGAAATTTGGGGGGGAAATTGGAGGAAAATTGGGGGAATTTGGGGAAAATTTGGGAAGAATTCAGAGGAAATTTGGGGGAAATTCGGGGAAAATAGGGGAGGAATTTGGGGGAGATTTGGGGTGAATTTTTGGGAAATTTGGGGAAAACTTGGGGGGAAATTGGAGGAAATTCGGGAGGAATTTGGGGGAAATAATTTGGGGGTTCATGGGGGGGGATCTGGAGAATTTGGGGGTCCACGGGATTTTTGGATTTTGGGATTTTGGGGACACACACGGGGGGGAGTCCCCCCCTTTCCCCTCCCCCTCCACTCCCAGTCCATCCCAGTACACGGGGGGGGTTAAACTGGTTTATTGCTCTGCTGGGGGGGGTGGGGGGAGGGGTCCGGGTGCCCCCCCACATTCAGGGGGTCCCGACCCCCCCCCGGGTTAATTTTGGGGTGCGGGTTAAGGGGGGGGGTCCCGGTGTGGGGGAGGGGATCAATAATAAGTTTCCTTCTCCACCCAACCTGCAAAAAAGGGGAGGGGGCGTCACGGGGGGGGGGGGGAGGGAAATGGGGGCGCCCCCACCCCAATTCCTCCCCCCCCCCCCAAAAAAACCCCTCGGGGTTGTTCTTTTTTTGGGGGGCTCCCCCCCCCGTTTTTATGCGAGTTTTCCCTTTTTTTTGATGTTTCTCCCATTTTTGGGGGGGGTTTCCCAATTTTTTGGATGGTTTTCCCATTTTTTTGGATGTTTTTCCCATTTTTTTTTATGTTTCTCCCAATTTTTGGGGGGGGTTCCCATGTTTTTTTTTCATGTTTTTCCAATTTTTTTTTGATGTTTCTACCCATTTTTTGGGGGGGTTTTCCCATTTTTTTTGATTTTTCTCCCATTTTTTTTTTATTTTTCTCCCATTTTTTTTGATGTTTCTCCCATTTTTTGGGGGGTTTCCCATTTTTTAAATTTTTCTCCCATTTTTTTTGTTTCTCCCATTTTTGGGGGGGGTTTTCCCATTTTTTTTGAGGTTTCTCCCATTTGTTTTGATGTTTCTCCCTTTTTTTTAATGTTTTTCCCATTTTTTTTGAGGTTTCTCCCAATTTTTGGGGGGGTTTTCCCATTTTTTTTGATTTTTCTCCCATTTTTTTTGAGGTTTCTCCCATTTTTTGGGGCGGTTTTCCCATTTTTTTGAGGTTTCTCCGAGATTTTCTTTTCCCCTCCCATTTTTTCGGGGTTTCCCCCCGATTTTTGGTTTCTTCCCTTTTTTTTTGTTTCCTCCTTTTCTTTTCCCCTCCTCCTTTTTTTAAATTTTTTTTGTTTTCCCCCATTTTTTGGGGTCCCCCCATTTTTTGTGTCTCCCCCATTTTTTTCTCTTTTCCTTTAGGTTTTTTTTGCTCCCCCCTTTTTTTTTTCCCCCATTTTCTTCTCCCCCATTTTCCGGGCTGTCCCCCCCATTTTTTGGGGTCTCCCCCCATTTTTTAGGGTCTCCCCCCCAGTTTTTGAGATCCCCTCCCATTTTTTGGGGTCTCCCCCATTTTTTTCTCTTTTCCTTTATTTTTTTTTTTACCTCCACCCTATTTTTTATGCCTCATTTTTTTGGGGTCTCCCCCCATTTTTTGGGGTGTCCCCCCCATTTTTTTCTTTTTTTTTTTTTTTTTTTCCTTTTTTTTTTTTTTTTTTTTTTTTTTTTTTTTTTTTTTTGTTTTTTTTTAGGTGTCTCTTTTTTCTCTTTTCCTTTAGTTTTTTTTTTGCTCCCCCTTTTTTTTTTCCCCCTTTTTTCGCCCATTTTTTGGGATATCCCCCCAATTTTTTGGGGTCCCCTCCAATTTTTTGGGGTGTCCCCCCCATTTTTTCGGGTGTCCCCCCCCATTTTTTTCTCTTTTCCTTTTTTTCTTTCTTTTTTCTTTTTTTTTTTTTTTTTTTTTTTTTTTTTGCTCAACCCTATTTTTTCTCCCCCATTTTTTTGGGATATCCCCCCAATTTTTTAGGGTCTCCCCCCATTTTTTGGGGTATCCCCCCATTTTTTGGGACTCCCCCCATCTTTTTCTCTTTTCCCTTAGGTTTTTTTTTGGGGTTTTTTTTGGGGTTTTTTTGGTTTTTTTTTTTTTTTCTCCACCCTATTTTTTATGCCTCATTTTTTTGGGATATCCCCCCAATTTTTTGGGGTCTCCCCCCATTTTTTGGGGTCCCCCCTCTCACCTCCAGGGTAACGCCTCAGGATCAGTTTCCGAACCTCGTCGTAGGCGAAAATCAGCAGCGAATACGGGAAAGCGCAGAACCACCAGGTGACCCTGCCCCAAAAAAAACCCCCAAAAAACCCCAAAACCCCATAAATTCGGGGATCCCAAACCCCCGGGGATGGGTTTTGGGGGGCTGGGATTTTATTTTATTTTTTTGGGGTGTCCCTCACTTGAGGGGGTACATGCGCAGCGCCACCCCCATGCCCGGGCAGTAGGACAGGAACGCGGCCAGCGCCGTCTCCTCCAGCAACCCGAAAATCAGGATTTTGTTCCTAAAAAAAATAGTGGGGTTTTTTTTTTTGGGGGTGTTGGAAAGGTTTTGGGGTTTTTTTTGGGGGGAGGGATTTTGGAAGGGGATTTGGGATTTTGGGGGATTTTGGGATTTGGGGGGGATTTGGGGTTTTTTGGGGGGTTGGAAAGATTTTTGGGATTTTTTGGGGGAGGGATTTTGGGGGGATTTGGGATTTTTTGGGGGGGTTGGAAAGGTTTTGGGGTTTTTTTGGGGGGAGGGATTTTGGGGGGATTTGGGATTTTGGGGTTTTTTTGGGGGGGTTGGAAGGGTTTGGGGGTTTTTTTTTGGGGAGGGATTTGTGATTTGGGGGGGATTTGGGGGTTTTTTAGAGGGGTTGGAATGGTTTTGGGGTTTTTTTTGGGGGGGAAGGATTTGGGATTTTGGGGGGATTTGGGATTTTGGGGTTTTTTTGGGGGGGGTTGGAAAGGTTTTGGGTTTTTTTTTGTGGGGGGAGGGATTTGGGATTTTGGGGGGATTTTGGGATTTTGGGGGGGATTTTGGGATTTTGGGGTTTTTTTGGGGGGTTGGAAAGGTTTTGGGGGTTTTTTTGGGGGGGAGGGATTTTGGAAGGGGATTTGGGATTTGGGGTTTTTTTGGGGGGGTTAGAAATGTTTTGGGGGGTTTTTGGGGGGAGGGATTTGGGATTTTGGGATTTTGGGATTTTGGGGTTTTTTTGGGGGGGGTTGGAAAGGTTTTGGGGTTTTTTTGGGGGGAGGGATTTTGGAGGGATTTGGGATTTTGGGGGGTTTTGGGGGGGGTTGGAAAGGTTTTGGGGGTTTTGGGGGGAGATTTGGGAAGGGGATTTGGGATTTTGGGGTTTTTTTGGGGGGTTGGAAAGGTTTTGGGGTTTTTGGGGGGGGGGTTTTGGGGGATTTGGGATTTTGGGGTTTTTTGGGATGTGATTTGGGATTTTTGGGGGGGATTGGAAAGGTTTGGGGTTTTTTGGGGGGGGATTTGGGATTTGGGGGTTTTTTGGGGAGGGATTTGGGGGGATTTGGTGTTTTTGGGGGGATTGGAAATGTTTGGGGTTTTTTGGGAGGGAGATTTTGGAGGTGGATTTGGGAATTGGGGTTTTTTGGGGGGATTTGGGATTTGGGGGTTTTTTGGGGGGGTTGGAAAGGTTTTGGGGGTTTTTTGGGGGGAGGGATTTTGGATTTTGGGGGGATTTTGGAAGGGGATTTGGGATTTGGGGGTTTTTTGGGGGAGGGATTTTGGAGGGATTTGGGATTTTGGGGGTGTTTTAGGGTATTTTTTTGGTATTTTTGGGGTATTTTGGGGTGTTTTGGGATGTCTTGTCTCACTTCATGCCCTGCTGGAAGGGCGGATTTTGGAGAAATTTTGACTGGTTTTAAATGGGATTTTGGGATGGAATTTTGGGATATTTTTGGGGTAATTTGGGGCAATTTTGGGAGTATTTGGGGGGTATTTTGGGGTATTTTTGGGGTATTTTTGGGGTGTTTTGTCTCACTTCATGCCCTGCTGGAAGGGTGGAATTTGGGGAGATTTTGGCTGGTTTTAAGTGGGATTTTGGGGTGGTTTGGGGATATTTTTGGGGTGTTTTGGGGATGTTTTTGGGATGTTTTTGGGGTAATTTTGGGGTATTTTGGGGATGTTTTTGGGATATTTTTGGGGTAATTTTGGGGATGTTTTTGGGATATTTTGGGGATATTTTTGGGGTATTTTGGGGATGTTTTTGGGATGTTTTTGGGGTAATTTTGGGGTATTTTTGGGATATTTTTGGGGGTATTTTGGGGTGTTTTGTCTCACTTCATGCCCTGCTGGAAGACGGAGTTGAGGTGGATTTTGGGGAGATTTTGGCTGATTTTAAATGGGATTTTGGGATGGAATTTTTGGGATATTTTTGGGATATTTTTGGGATATTTTTGGGGATGTTTTTGGGGTAATTTTGGGATATTTTTGGGGTATTTTGGGGATGTTTTTGGGATATTTTTGGGATATTTTTGGGGTATTTTTGGGGATGTTTTTGGGGTATTTTTGGGGGTATTTTGGGGATATTTTTGGGGATGTTTTTGGGGATGTTTTGGGGATATTTTTGGGATATTTTTGGGATATTTTTGGGGTATTTTGGGGATGTTTTTGGGGTAATTTTGGGATATTTTTGGGGTGTTTTGGGGATGTCTTTGGGATATTTTTGGGGTATTTTGGGGATGTCTTTGGGATAATTTTGGGGTATTTTTGGGGATATTTTGGGGATATTTTGGGGGTATTTTTGGGGTCTTTTTGGGATATTTTTGGGGTATTTTGGGGATATTTTTGGGGATGTTTTGGGGATATTTTTGGGGGTATTTTGGGGATGTTTTGGGGATGTTTTTGGGGATATTTTGGGGTAATTTTGGGGTATTTTTGGGGTGTTTCGGGGTGTTCTGTCTCACTTCATGCCCTGCTGGAAGACGGAGTTCCGGCGGGTCTTGCAGATGATCAGATCCGCCCACTGCACCACCACGATGCTGGCGAAGAACGCCGTGTGGCACGTGAACTCCACCACCTTGCGCTGCTCGTACGTCTGGAACCGGCACGGAACCGGGTCAGGACCGGGACGGGACCGGGACAGAACCGGGACAGGACCGGGACAGAACCGGGACAGGACCGGGACAGAACCGGGACAGAACCGGGACAGAATCGGGACAGAACCGGGACAGGACCGGGACAGAACCGGGACAGAACCGGGACAGGACCGGGACAGGACCGGGACAGAAACGGGACAGGACCGGGACAGGACCGGGACAGGACCGGGACAGGACCGGGACAGAACCGGGACAGAACCGGGACAGGACCGGGACAGGACCGGGACAGAACCGGGACAGGACCGGGACAGGACCGGGACAGGACCGGGACAGGACCGGGACAGGACCGGGACAGAACCGGGACAGGACCGGGACAGGACCGGGACAGAAACGGGAAAGGACCGGGACAGGACCGGGACAGGACCGGGACAGGACCGGGACAGAACCGGGACAGAACCGGGACAGGACCGGGACAGGACCGGGACAGAACCGGGACAGGACCGGGACAGGACCGGGACAGGACCGGGACAGGACCGGGACAGGACCGGGACAGGACCGGGTCAGGACCGGGACAGGACCGGGACAGAACCGGGACAGGACCGGGACAGGACCGGGACAGGACCGGGACAGAACAGGGACAGAACCGGGACAGAACCGGGACAGCACCGGGACAGAACCGGGACAGAACCGGGACAGAACCGGGACAGAACCGGGAGAAAAACGGAGTGAACCGGGACAGGACCGGGCCAGGACCGGGCCAGGACCGGGACAGAACCGGGAGAAAAACGGAGTGAACCGGGACAGAACCGGGGGAAACGGGAGAAACGGGAGAAAAACGGAGTGAAACGGGGGGAAACGGGACAGAACCCGGACAGAACCGGGAGAAAAACGGAGTGAACCGGGACAGAAACGGGACAGAAACGGGACAGAACCCGGACAGAACCGGGGGGAATCGGGAGAAAAACGGAGTGAAACGGGGGAAAACGGGACAGAAACGGGATAGGACCGGGACAGAACCGGGACAAAACCGGGATAGGACCGGGACAGAACCGGGGAGAAACGGGAGAAACGGGAGAAAAACGGAGTGAAACGGGGGGAAACGGGGGGAAACGGGACAGAACCGGGACAGAACAGGGGGAAAAATGGGAGAGAACAGGGGAGGGAAACGGGAGAGAACCGAGAGTGAAACTGGGAGTGAATGGGTGTGGAAATGGGTGTGTAACCCCTGAGTAACCCGTGAGTAACCCGTGTGTAACCCCTGAGTAACCCGTGTGTAACCCGTGTGTAACCCGTGTGTAACCCCTGAGTAACCCCTGAGTAACCCGTGTGTAACCCGTGTGTAACCCGTGTGTAACCCCTGAGTAACCCGTGAGTAACCCGTGTGTAACCCCTGAGTAACCCGTGTGTAACCCGTGTGTAACCCGTGTGTAACCCCTGAGTAACCCCTGAGTAACCCGTGTGTAACCCGTGTGTAACCCGTGTGTAACCCGTGTGTAACCCGTGTGTAACCCGTGTGTAACCCCTGAGTAACCCGTGTGTAACCCGTGTGTAACCCGTGTGTAACCCCTGAGTAACCCGTGTGTAACCCCTGAGTAACCCCTGAGTAACCCGTGTGTAACCCCTGAGTAACCCGTGTGTAACCCGTGTGTAACCCGTGTGTAACCCCTGAGTAACCCCTGAGTAACCCGTGTGTAACCCGTGTGTAACCCCTGAGTAACCCGTGTGTAACCCGTGTGTAACCCCTGAGTAACCCGTGTGTAACCCGTGTGTAACCCGTGTGTAACCCCTGAGTAACCCGTGTGTAACCCGTGTGTAACCCCTGAGTAACCCCTGAGTAACCCGTGTGTAACCCCTGAGTAACCCGTGTGTAACCCCTGAGTAACCCGTGTGTAACCCGTGTGTAACCCGTGTGTAACCCCTGAGTAACCCCTGTGTAACCCGTGTGTAACCCCTGAGTAACCCGTGTGTAACCCGTGTGTAACCCCTGAGTAACCCGTGTGTAACCCCTGAGTAACCCCTGAGTAACCCGTGTGTAACCCCTGAGTAACCCCTGAGTAACCCCTGAGTAACCCGTGTGTAACCCGTGTGTAACCCCTGTGTAACCCGTGTGTAACCCCTGAGTAACCCCTGAGTAACCCCTGAGTAACCCGTGTGTAACCCCTGAGTAACCCCTGAGTAACCCGTGTGTAACCCGTGTGTAACCCCTGAGTAACCCGTGTGTAACCCCTGAGTAACCCGTGTGTAACCCCTGAGTAACCCGTGTGTAACCCGTGTGTAACCCGTGTGTAACCCGTGTGTAACCCGTGTGTAACCCCTGAGTAACCCCTGAGTAACCCGTGGTAACCCGTGTGTAACCCGTGTGTAACCCCTGAGTAACCCGTGTGTAACCCGGTACCCGTGTACCCGTGTACTGTACCTGGTAACCCCTGTGTAACCCCTGTGTAACCCGTGTGTAACCCCTGAGTAACCCGTGTGTAACCCGTGTGTAACCCCTGAGTAACCCGTGTGTAACCCGTGTGTAACCCGTGTGTAACCCGTGTGTAACCCGTGTGTAACCCGTGTGTAACCCGTGTGTAACCCGTGTGTAACCCGTGTGTCACCCTTGTGTAACCCCTGAGTAACCCGTGTGTAACCCGTGTGTAACCCGTGTGTAACCCGTGAGTAACCCGTGTGTAACCCGTGTGTAACCCGTGTGTAACCCCTGAGTAACCCCTGAGTAACCCGTGTGTAACCCGTGAGTAACCCGTGTGTAACCCGTGTGTAACCCCTGAGTAACCCGTGTGTAACCCCTGAGTAACCCGTGTGTAACCCCTGAGTAACCCGTGTGTAACCCGTGTGTAACCCCTGAGTAACCCCTGAGTAACCCGTGTGTAACCCGTGAGTAACCCGTGTGTAACCCGTGTGTAACCCGTGTGTAACCCCTGAGTAACCCGTGTGTAACCCCTGAGTAACCCGTGTGTAACCCCTGAGTAACCCGTGTGTAACCCGTGTGTAACCCCTGAGTAACCCCTGAGTAACCCGTGTGTAACCCGTGTGTAACCCGTGTGTAACCCGTGTGTAACCCGTGTGTAACCCCTGAGTAACCCGTGTGTAACCCCTGAGTAACCCGTGTGTAACCCCTGAGCAGGGGCAGGCCCTCACCCACTCCTGCCCGTAGGAATCCTCCAGGTCGTTCTTGGAGCGATCGTCCCAGGCCAGGCGGATCCCCAGCAGCGTCCCCGGCAGGAATCCGTTCTCCGCCAGGATCACAAAGTACGTGAAGAACCCGCCCAGGGCCTGGATCATCCCTGCCAGGGGATTGGGAATGGGGTCAGAGCCAGGGGAATGGGGTTGGGAATGGGATCAGAGCCATGGGAATGGGATTGGGAATGGGATCAGAGCCAGGGGATTGGGGTTGGGAATGGGATCAGAGCCATGGGAATGGGATCAGAGCCAGGGGATTGGGATGGGGTCAGAGCCAGGGGATTGGGGTTGGGAATGGGATCAGAGCCATGGGAATGGGATTGGGAATGGGGTCAGAGCCAGGGGATTGGGGTTGGGAATGGGATCAGAGCCATGGGAATGGGATCAGAGCCATGGGATTGGATCACAAAGTACGTGAAGAACCCGCCCAGGGCCTGGATCATCCCTGCCAGGGGATTGGGAGTGGGGTCAGAGCCAGGGGATTGGGAGTGGGGTCAGAGCCAGGGGAATGGGGTTGGGAATGGGGTCAGAGCCAGGGGATTGGGAATGGGAATGGGGTCAGAGCCAGGGGATTGGGGTTGGGAATGGGGTCAGAGCCATAGGAATGGGATCAGAGCCATGGGATTGGGATTGGGAATGGGGTCAGAACCATGGGATTGGGGGATCAGAGCCATGGGATTGGGGGATCAGAGCCATGGGATTGGGGGATCAGAGCCAGGGGATTTGGGATCACCCCAGGACCCCTCACTGACCGATCTGGCTGTAGGCCATGCTGAGTGACCCCCAGTGACCCTGAGTGACCCTGAGAGACCCTGAGTGACCCCCACTGCCCCCTGAGTGACCCCTGGGTGACCCTGGGTGACCCCTGACCGATCTGGCCGTAGGCCATGCTGATGAGTGACCCCTGGGTGACCCCCAGTGACTCCTGGGTGACCCCGGGTGCCCCCTGACCGATCTGGCCGTAGGCCATGCTGATGAGTGACCCCTGGGTGACCCCGGGTGACCCCGGGTGACCCCTGGGTGACCAATGAGTGACCCCTGACCGATCTGGCCGTAGGCCATGCTGATGAGCCTCTCGTTGACCAGTTTGTCACTGCGGGGGTTCCTCGGTTGCCGTTTCATGATGTCGCTCTCGGCCGCCTCGTAGGCCAGAGAGATGGCGGGGACCTGAGGGGACAGCGGTGTCACTATGTCACCCCTGTGTCATCCTGTGTCACCCCGTGTCACTGTGTCACCCCTGTGTCACCCCTGTGTCACCCCTGTGTCACCCCTGTGTCATCCTGTGTCACCCCGTGTCACTGTGTCACCCCTGTGTCACCCCTGTGTCACCCCTGTGTCACCCCTGTGTCATCCTGTGTCACCCCGTGTCACTGTGTCACCCCTGTGTCACCCCTGTGTCACCCCTGTGTCACCCCTGTGTCATCCTGTGTCACCCCGTGTCACTGTGTCACCCCTGTGTCACCCCTGTGTCACCCCCTGTCACTGTGTCACCCCTACGTCACTCTGTGTCACCCCTGTGTCACCCCTGTGTCACCCCTGTGTCACCCCTGTGTCACCCTGTGTCACCCCTGTGTCACCCCGTGTCACCCCTGTGTCACCCCTGTGTCACCCTGTGTCACTGTGTCACCCCTGTGTCACCCTGTGTCACCCCTGTGTCACCCCTGTGTCACCCCTGTGTCACCCCTGTGTCACCCCTGTGTCACCCCGTGTCACGCCTGTGTCACTATGTCACCCACTGTCACCTACTCTCACACACCATGAGATGGTGACAGTGCCCAGGGACAGGAGGGTTTGGACTCCCTGGGTGGGTTTGGGATGGATTTGGGGTGGGTTTGGGGTCCCTGTTTGGATTTGGGGTCCCCTGTCTGTCACCATGTTGGTGCCCAGGTCGATGCAGAGGATGGTGACAGTGCCCAGGGGCAGAGGGATTTGGGGTCTCTGGGTGGGTTTGGGGTGGGTTTGGGGTCTCTGGGTGGGTTTGGGGTCCCTGTTTGGATTTGGGGTCTCTGGGTGGGTTTGGGGTCCCTGTTTGGATTTGGGGTCCCCTGTCTGTCACCATGTTGGTGCCCAGGTCGATGCAGAGGATGGTGACAGTGGCCAGGGGCAGAGGGATTTGGGGTCTCTGGGTGGGTTTGGGGTGGGTTTGGGGTCTCTGGGTGGGTTTGGGGTCTCTGGGTGGGTTTGGGGTGGGTTTGGGGTGCCTGGGTGAATTTGGGGTGTGTTCAGGGTGGGTTTGGGGTCCCCTGTCTGTCACCATGTCGGTGCCCAGGTCGATGCAGAGGATGGTGACAGTGCCCAGGGGCAGCAGGATTTGGGGTGGATTTGGGGTCTCTGGGTGGGTTTGGGATGGATTTGGGGTCTCTGGGTGGGTTTGGGGTCTCTGGGTGGGTTTGGGGTCTCTGGGCGGGTTTGGGGTCTCTGGGTGGGTTTGGGGTGGGTTTGGGGTCTCTGGGTGGGTTTGGGGTCTCTGGGTGGGTTTGGGGTCCCTGGTTGGATTTGGGGTCCCCTGTCTGTCACCATGTCGGTGCCCAGGTCGATGCAGAGGATGGTGACAGTCCCCAGGGGCAGAGGGATGTTGGCGATGATGAAGAGCAGGAACGGGGTGATCTCGGGGATGTTGCTGGTCAGGGTGTAGGCGATCGACTTCTTCAGGTTGTCAAAGATCAGGCGGCCTGCGAGGGGACAGCCGTGTCCCCAAATGTCCCCAAATGTCCCCAAATGTCCCCAAATGTCCCCAAATGTCCCCAAATGTCCCCATTATCCCCATTGACCCCAAAGTCCCCATTGTCACCAGTGTCCCAATATCCCCAATGTCCCCAATGTCGCCCAATGCCCCCAGTGTCTCCAATGTCCCCAAAGTCCCAAATGCCCCCAATGTCCCCCCCAGTGTCCCCAATGTCCCCCCCAGTGTCCTCAATGTCCCCCCAGTGTCCTCAATGTCCCCAACAACCCCAATACTCCCAATGCCCCCACTGCCCTGAGTGTCCCCAATGTCCCAAATGTCCCGAAATTCTCCAAACTACTCCACTGTCCCCAATGTCCCCAATGTCCCCAATGTCCCAAATACCCCCCAATGTCCCCAATGCACCCAATGACTCCAATGTCCCCAATGTCCCCAACGCCCCCAATACCCCCCAATATCCCCAGTGTCCCCAATGTCCCCAACACCCCCCATGTCCCCAGTGTCCCCAATGTCCCCAACACCCCCCATGTCCCCAGTGTCCCCAATGTCCCCAACATCCCCAATGTCCCAAATGTCCCCAATGCCCTCAATGCTCCCAATATCCCCAACATCCCCAATGTCCCAAATATCCCCAGAACCCTCAATACCCCCAATGTCCCCAGTGTCCCCAATGTCCCCAATGTCCCCCAATGTCCCCAATGTCCCCAATGCCCCAATGTCCCCAATGTCCCCAATGCCCCAATGTCCCCAATGCTCCCAATGTCCCCAATGTCCCAAATACCCCCTAATGTCCCCAATGTCCCCAATGTCCCCAACATCCCCAATGTCCCCAACACCCCCCATGTCCCCGATGTCCCCAATGCGCCAAATACCCCCCAATATCCCCAATGTCCCCAATGCCCCCAATCCCCCCAATGCCCCCAATGTCCCCAATGTCGCCGACACCCCCCACGTCCCCGATGTCCCCACGCTTGTCCCCGACCTTCCTCGACGCCGGTGACGATGGAGGCGAAGTTGTCGTCCAGCAGGATCATGTCGGCCGCCTGCTTGGACACGTCGGAGCCCGCGATGCCCATGGCGATGCCAATGTCGGCCTTCTTCAGGGCAGGGGAGTCATTGACACCGTCACCTGTCACCGCCACGATGGCACCCTGGGGACGGTGGGGACATTGAGGGTATTGGGGACATCGGGGACATTGAAGGTTTTGGGGATATTGGGGACATTGGGGACATTGGGGGTATTGAGGGTTTGGGAATATCGGGGACATTTGGGATGTTGGGGACATTTGGGATGTTGGGGACATTGGGGACATTGGGGACATTGGGGACATTGGGGACATTGGGGGTATTGAGGGTTTTGGGGATATTTGGGACATTTGGGACATTGGGGACATTGAGGGTTTGGGAATATCGGGGACATTTGGGATGTTGGGGACATTTGGGATGTTGGGGACATTGGGGACATTGGGGACATTGGGGACATTGGGGACATTGGGGGTATTGAGGGTTTTGGGGATATTTGGGACATTGGGGATATTGGGGACATTGAGGGTCTGGGGGATATTGGGGACATTGGGGATGTTGGGGACATTGGGGTTATTTGGGACATTGGGGGTATTGAGGGTTTTGGGGGCTTTGGGGACATCGGGGACACTGGGGACATTGGGGACATTGAGGGTATAGAGGGTTTGGGGGATATTTGGGACATTGGGGATGTTGGGGCTATTGGGGACATTTGGGACATTGGGGACATTGGGGATGTTGGGGACATTGAGGGTATTGAGGGTTTGGGGGATATTTGAGACATTGGGGATGTTGGGGACATTTGGGACATTGGGGATATTTGGGACATTGGGGATATTGGGGACATTGAGGGTTTGGGGGATATTGGGGACATTGGGGATGTTGGGGACATTGGGGGTATTGGGGACATTGGGGGTATTGAGGGTTTTGGGGACATTGGGGGCATTTGGGACATTTGGGATATTTGGGGTGTTGGGGACATCAGGGACCTTGTAGACATTGGGGCACTGGGGACATTAGAAACATTGGGGACACTGGGGACATTGGGGGTTATTGGGAACATTAGGGATGTTGGGGACATTGGGGACAGAGAGGGCTTTGGGGACATTGGGGACATTGCGGGATGTGGAGACACCACAGGGACACCACGGGGACACCACGGGGACACCATGGGGACACCACAGGGACACCATGGGGACACCATGGGGACACCACGGGGACACCACGGGGACACCACGGGGACACCACGGGGACACCACGGGACGTGAGGTCACTGTGGAGAGGGGACACTGTGGCTCGTAGGACACCACAGAGATGGGGACACCATGGGGACACCATGGGGACACCATGGGGACACCACGGGGCGTGGGGACACCGTGGGACACGGGACTGAGAGCAGCAAGGGACAGGGATGGCAGAGGACAGGTGACAAAGGACAGGTGACAAGGGACAGGGAACACAGGACAGAGGAGAAGGGACATTGGGATAAGGGGATATGGAGATAGGTGACACAGCTGACAGGCGACACAGGTGACAGGTGGCACAGGTTACAGATGACACAGGTGACACAGGTGACAGGTTACAGGTGGCCCAGGTGACCCAGGTGACACAGGTGACACAGGTGGCACAGCTGACACAGGTGACACAGGTGGCACAGGTGACAGGTGGCCCAGGTGACAGGTGACAGAGGTGACACAGGTTACAGGTGACACAGCTGACATAGGTGACCCAGGTGACAGGTTACAGGTGGCCCAGGTGACCCAGGTGACCCAGGTGACACAGATGACAGGTGGCACAGGTGACAGGTGACCCAGGTGACCCAGGTGACACAGATGACAGGTGACACAGGTGACAGGTGACACAGGTGACACAGGTGACACAGGTCACAGGTGACACAGGTGACAGGTGACACAGCTGACATAGGTGACCCAGGTGACAGGTGACACAGGTGACAGATGACACAGCTGACACAGGTGACCCAGGTGACAGGTGGCCCAGGTGGCCCAGGTGGCCCAGGTGGCACAGGTGACACAGGTGACAGGTGACAGGTGACACAGGTGACAGGTGACACAGGTGACAGGTGACCCAGGTGACCCAGGTGACCCAGGTGACAGGTGGCCCAGGTGGCCCAGGTGACCCAGGTGACAGGTGACACAGGTGACAGGTGACACAGGTGACAGATGACACAGGTGACAGGTGACAGGTGACAGGTGGCCCAGGTGACAGGTGGCCCAGGTGACAGGTGACCCAGGTGACAGGTGGCCCAGGTGGCCCAGGTGACCCAGGTGACAGGTGGCACAGGTTACAGGTGACACAGGTGACAGATGACACAGGTGACCCAGGTGACAGGTGACCCAGGTGACAGATGATGCAGGTGACAGGTGGCCCAGGTGACAGGTGGCGGGGCCAGGCGGTGTCACCTGTCTCTGGCAGCCCTCCACGATGATGAGTTTCTGCTGGGGGGACGTGCGGGCGAACACGATCTCGGTGTGGTTGCGCAGGATCTCGTCCAGCTGCTCCGAGCTCATGTCCTTGAGGTCTGAGCCGTGCACCACGCACGCCTTGGCCTCCCTGGGGGGGTCACAACCCCAAAGTCTGCTCCAACGCCCCAAAATCTGATCCAGCACCCCAAAATCTGATCCAGCACCCCAAAATCTGATCCAGCACCCCAAAATCTGACCCAGCACCCCAAAATCTGCTCCAGAACCCCAAAATCTGATCCAGCACCCCAAAATCTGCTCCAGCACCCCAAAATCTGCTCCAGCACCTCAAAATCTGCTCCAGAACCCCAGAAACGGGAAAATCTGCTCCAGCCCCGCCCGCCCCACCCCCCCGCCCCGGACGACCCCAAAATCTGCTCCAGCACCCCAAAATCTGCTCCAGACCCCCAAAATTCCTGGGATCACCCCCCAGGATCACCCCAAAATCCCCTTCCCAGCTGCTCCCATCTCTTGTCCTTCAGGTGTGACCTGGGCACCAAACACACCTTGGCCTCCCTGGGGGGGTCAGAACCCCAAAATCTGCTCCAGCACCCCAAAATCTGACCCAGCACCCCAAAATTCCTGGGATCACCCCCAGGATCATCCCAAAATCCCCTTCCCAGCTGCTCCCATCTCGTGTCCTTCAGGTTCGAGCCATGCACTGAGCACACCTTGGCCTCCCTGGGGGGTCAGAACCCCAAAATCTGCTCCAGCACCCCAAAATCTGATCCAGAACCCCAAAATTCCTCAGCAGGCACCCCTGGGATCCTCAAAATTCCTGGGATCATCCCCCGGGATCATCCCAAAATCCCCTCCCCAGCTGCTCCCATTTCTTGTCCTTCAGGTGTGACCTGGGCACCAAACACACCTTGGCCTCCCTGGGGGGGTCAGAACCCCAAAATCTGACCCAGAACCCCAAAATTCCAAAGAAAAAAAACCCCTGAGATCCCCAAATCCCCTCAGCTTCCCCCACCTGGCTCACTTGGGGTTCTCCAGGCTCACCTGGATCTCACTTGGGGTTCCCTTGGGGTTCACCTGGGCCTTACCTGGGGTTCACCTGGAGCTCACCTGGGGTTCCCCTGGCTCACCTGGAGCTCACCTGGCTCACCTGGGGTTCACCTGGAGCTCACCTGGGATTCACCTGGAGCTCAGCTGGGGTTCCCCTGGCTCACCTGGAGCTCACCTGGGGTTCCCCTGGCTCACCTGGGGCTCACCTGGAGCTCACCTGGGGTTCCCCTGGCTCACTTGGGGCTCACCTGGAGCTCCCCTGGAGCTCACCTGGGGTTTCCCTGGCTCACCTGGAGCTCACCTGGAGCTCTCCCGGACTTCCCCTGGCTCACCTGGGGTTCCCCTGGCTCACCTGGAGCTCACCTGGCTCACCTGGGGTTCCCCTGGAGCTCACCTGGGATTCACCTGGAGCTCAGCTGGGGTTCCCCTGGCTCACCTGGAGCTCACCTGGGGTTCCCCTGGCTCACCTGGGGCTCACCTGGAGCTCACCTGGGGTTCCCCTGGCTCACTTGGGGCTCACCTGGAGCTCCCCTGGGGTTCCCCTGGAGCTCACCTGGGGTTTCCCTGGCTCACCTGGAGCTCACCTGGAGCTCTCCCGGACTTCCCCTGGCTCACCTGGGGTTCCCCTGGCTCACCTGGAGCTCACCTGGCTCACCTGGGGTTCCCCTGGCTCACCTGGGGTTCACCTGGAGCTCACCTGGAGCTCACCTGGCTCACCTGGAGCTCTCCCGGACTTCCCCTGGCTCACCTGGGGTTCCCCTGGCTCACCTGGTGCTCACCTGGCGCTCACCTGGCTCACCTGGAGCTCACCTGGGGTTCCCCTGGCTCACCTGGGGTTCACCTGGCTCACCTGGGGTTCACCTGGCTGACGGGGATGTTGAGCCGGGCCGCGATGTCCTCCACGGTCTCGTTGCCCTCGGAGATGATCCCGACCCCTTTGGCGATGGCCTTGGCCGTGATCGGGTGGTCCCCGGTCACCATGATCACCTGGGGGACACCGTCAGCACCTGGGGACACCTGGGGACACCTGGGGACACCTGGGGACACCTGGGGACACCTCGGGGACACCTCGGGGACACCTGGGGACACCTGGGGACACCTCGGGGACACCTGGGGACACCTCAGGGACACCTGGGGGACACCTGGGGACACCTCGGGGACAGCAGGGGACACCTGGAGACACCTGGGGACACCTGGGGACACCTCGGAATGGGGGGGGCACTAGGGATGGGGAGACAGGGGATATGGGGGGCAGGGGTATTGGGGGGTGGGGGACACGGGGACATTGGGGGGGACAGGTGAGGTTGGAGGGGGGACAGGTGGGATCGGATGAGGGGGAGGGGGGGATTGGGGGGACAGTGGGGACTTGGGAGGGGAGATGCCAGGTGGGCTCAGGGGGATTTGGGTTCCGGGTGGGCTCAGGGGGGTTTGGGGGTCCCAGCTGGGCTCAGGGGGGTTTGGGGGTCCCAGCTGGGCTCAGGGGGGTTTGGGGGTCCCAGGTGGGTTCAGGGAAGGTTTAGGGGTCCCAGGTGGGCTCAGGGAAGGTTTGGGGGTCCCAGCTGGGCTCAGGGGGGTTTGGGGGTCCCAGCTGGGCTCAGGGAAGGTTTGGGGGTCCCAGGTGGGCTCAGGGGGGTTTGGGGGTCCCAGGTGGGCTCAGGGGGGTTTGGGGGTCCCAGCTGGGCTCAGGGGGGTTTGGGGGTCCCAGGTGGGCTCAGGGGGGTTTGGGGGTCCCAGGTGGGTTGAGGGAAGTTTGGGGGTCCCAGGTGGGCTCAGGGGGGTTTGGGGGTTCCAGGTGGGTTGAGGGAAGTTTGGGGGTCCCAGCTGGGCTCAGGGGGTTCGGGGGTCCCAGCTGGGCTCAGGGGGGTTTGGGGGTCCCAGCTGGGCTCAGGGGGGTTTGGGGGTCCCAGCTGGGCTCAGGGAAGGTTTGGGGGTCCCAGGTGGGTTCAGGGAAGGTTTGGGGGTCCCAGGTGGGTTCAGGGAAGGTTTGGGGGTCCCAGCTGGGCTCAGGGAAGGTTTAGGGGTCCCAGGTGGGTTCAGGGAAGGTTTGGGGGTCCCAGGTGGGTTCAGGGAAGGTTTGGGGGTCCCAGCTGGGCTCAGGGAAGGTTTGGGGGTCCCAGGTGGGCTCAGGGAAGGTTTGGGGGTCCCAGCTGGGCTCAGGGGGGTTTGGGGGTCCCGGGCTGTCTCAGGGGGGGTTTGGGGGTCCCGGGGGTCCCACCTTGATGCCGGCGCTCCGGCACTTGCCGACAGCGTCGGGCACGGCGGCTCGGGGGGGGTCGATCATGGACATGAGCCCCACGAAACAAAGATCGCTCGTGGGGAAATTCACCTCGTCTGCATCGAACCGGAAACCGCGGGGAAACTTGTCCGGGGGCAGGTACAGGTGACAGAACCCTGGGGACACCGGGGGGGACACTGAGACCCCAGGGACACCCCCCGGGATTCTGTACAGGTGACACAACCCTGGGGACACCGGGGGGGGACACTGAGACCCCAGGGACACCCCCCGGAATTCTGTACAGGTGACACAACCCTGGGGACACCGGGGGGGACACTGAGACCCCAGGGACACCCCCCGGGATTCTGTACAGGTGACACAACCCTGGGGACACCGCGGGGCGGGGGGTGCAGCACCCCAGGGACCACCAGGTCCCCCCAGATGTGCTCAGGACCCCCCAGGACCCGAGCCCCCCCAGCTCCAGGTATGGACCCTTAACAATTCCTTGTCTTAATCCGGGTTCTACTCCCCCAAATTCCCCCTGGGGACCCCCAAATTCCCTCAGGAGCCCCCCAGGACCCTCCAGGACCCCCCCATCGTACCCAAGACCCTCTCCCCGAGCCCCCCCAGCTCCAGATATGGGACCCTTAATAACTCCTTTTTGTCCTAATCCGGGTTCTACTCCCCTAAATCCCCCCGGGGACCCCCATATCCCCCCAGGACTGCTCCTCAGGACCCCCCAGGACTCCCTCTCCCCGAGCCCCCCCAGCTCCAGATATGGGACCCTTAATAACTCCTTCTCGTCCTAATCCAGGTTCTACTCCCCCATATCCCCCTGAGGACCCTCCTCAGGACTCCCCCAGGACCACCCAGGACCCCCCAGGACCCCCCATGGTACCCAGGACCCTCTCCCCGAGCCCCCCCAGCTCCAGGTATGGACCCTTAACAACTCTTCTTTATCCTAATCCAGGTTCTACTCCCCCATATCCACCCGGGGACCCCCATATCCCCCCAGGACCCCCTCAGGACCCCCCAGGACCCCCCCATCGTACCCAGGACCCTCTCCCCGAGCCCCCCCAGCTCCAGATATGGGACCCTTAACACCTCCTTCTCGTCCTAATCCGGGTTCTACTCCCCTAAATCCCCCCGGGGACCCCCATATCCCCCCAGGACCCCCCCAGGACCCCCCAGGACCCCCCCATCGTACCCAGGACCCTCTCCCCGAGCCCCCCCAGCTCCAGGTAGGCGTTCTGGAAGGCCTCTCGCATCTCCTGGTCCAGCGGCTGCTCCTGGCCCTGCAGGAGGATGCGGGAGCAGCGGTCCAGGATGCGCTCGGGGGCTCCTTTCATGACCAGCAGGTAACCCTGGGGGTCCTCCTCGCGCTCGTGGATGGACAGCTGGACACGGCCACAGGGGACAGCGGTGTCACACGCTGACGTCAGCGCGGGGTCACACCCGCTCGCTGCCCGGTGTCACCCCGGTGTCACCCATACACTGCCTGGTGTCACCCCAGTGTCACCCCATTGTCACACATACACTGCCCGGTGTCACCCATACACTGCCTGGTGTCACCCCAGTGTCACCCATACACTGCCCGGTGTCACCCAGAGCCACCCCAGTGTCACACACACTGCCCAGTGTCACCCCAGTGTCACACACACAATGACACCTCAGTGTCACCTATACACTGCCCAGTGTCACACACACACTGCCTGGTGTCACCTCAGTGTCACCCATACACTGCCCAGTGTCACCCAGTGTCACCCCAGTGTCACACACACACTGCCCAGTGTCACCCAGAACTACCCCAGTGTCACACACACACTGCCTGGTGTCACTCCAGTGTCACACACACACTGCCCAGTGTCACCCAGTGTCACCCCAGTGTCACACACACTGCCCAGTGTCACCCAGTGTCGCCTACAATCACCCCAGTGTCACCAGTCACCTGGCAGGGTCAGCCCAGGGTCACCCACAATCCCACTGGGAGTCTTCAGTGCCCCATCCCAGTGCTCCCAGTGCCCCATCCCAGTGCTCCCAGTGTCCTCAGTGCCCCATCCCAGTGCCCCCAGTGCCCCATCCCAGTGCTCCCAGTGCCTCTCTCCCAGTGCCCCCAGTGCCCCATCCCAGTGCCTCTCTCCCAGTGTCCTCAGTGCCCCATCCCAGTGCCCCCAGTGCCCCATCCCAGTGTCCCCAGTGTCCCCAGTGTCCCCAGTGTTCCCAGTATCCCCAGTGTCCCCAGTGTCCCCAGTGTCCCCAGTGTCCCCAGAGCTCCCAATGCCCCCAGTGTCCCCAGTGTCCCCAGTGTCCCCAGTGTCCCCAGTGCTCCCAGTGTCCCCAGTGTCCCCAGTGTCCCCAGTGCTCCCAGTGCTCCCAGTACCCCCAGTGCTCCCAGTACCCCCAGTGTCCCCAGTGCTCCCAGTGTTCCCAGTACCTGGTACTTGTTGGTGGAGTTGAAGGGGATCTCGGTGACTTTGGGGTTGCGGTCGCGCATTCTCTTCACGGAGCCGCAGGACAGTTGGATGCACTTGAGCAGCGCCGACTCGGACGCGTCCCCGGCCGTGTCCCGCTGCGGGTGGGGACACCGCGGTGTCACCGGGGCTCGGGGGTGGCCGTGTCCCCTCCCCCGGGGCCTCGGGGACCCCCCCCCCGACCTTGGAGATGGAGACGTTCTCCTGGCCCGGCTTGAACACGGCGCGGTTACAGAGCCCGGCGATGCGCGCCAGGGCGGCCCAGGTGGGCGAGCGCTTGTCGAAGGTGGCACCTGGGGACACGGGACAACGTCAGGGCACTCCCGGTGTCACCAGTGTCACCCACGGACATCCCAGTGTCACCCATTGACCACCCTGGTGTCACCAGTGCCACCCATTGACCACCCTGGTGTCACTCACTGACCACCCCAGTGACACCTGGGCCATCCAGGTGGGTGAGCGCTTGTCAAAGGTGGCACCTGGGGACACGGGACAACATCAGGGCACTCCCGGTGTCACCAGTGTCACCCACGGACATCCCAGTGTCACCTATTGACCCCCCCGGTGTCACCCATTGACCACCCCGGTGTCACCCATTGACCACCCTGGTGTCACCAGTGTCACCCACGGACATCCCAATGTCACCCATTGACCACCCCAGTGTCACCCATTGACCACCCCGGTGTCACCAGTGTCACTCACTGACCATCCCAGTGTCACTCACTGACCACCCTGGTGACACCAGTGTCACCCATTGACCACCCTGGTGACACCAGTGTCACCCATTGACCATCCCGGTGTCACCCATTGACCACCCCGGTGTCACCAGTGTCACCCACGGACCATCCCGGTGTCACCCATTGACCACCCTGGTGTCACTCACTGACCATCCCGGTGTCACCCACTGACCACCCCGGTGACACCCATTGACCACCCTGATGTCACCAGTGCCACCCATTGACCACCCCGGTGTCACCCAATGACCACCCTAGTGTCACCCATTGGCCACCCTCGTGTCACCAGTATCACCCACTGACCACTCCAGTATCACCCTCAGTGTCACCATGGTCACCCCCACGGGCGAGCACTTGTAGAAAGTGGCACCTGGGGACACCTGGCACCTGGGGTGCCAGGGGATTTGGGTTCCAGGGGATTGGGGTTCCAGGGGATTGGGGTTCCGGGGAATTGGGGTGTCAGAGGAACAGGAGATTGAGGGATTGGAGTATCAGGAGATTGGGGTGCCAGGGGATTGGGGTTCCAGGGGATTGGGGTTCCAGGGGATTGGGGTTCCAGGGGATTGGGGTTCCGGGGAATTGGGGTGTCAGAGGAACAGGAGATTGGGGGATTGGAGTATCAGGAGATTGGGGTGCCAGGGGATTGGGGTTCCTGGGAATTGGGGTGTCAGGAGATCAGGGTATCAGGGGGTTGGGGTTCCAGGAGATCAGAGTGCCAAGGGGATTTGGGTACCAAGATCCCAGAGCATTTGGGCTCCAGGGCACTGGGGTGCTGGGGGCATTGGGCATCTTGGGGTGCCCCCCACTCACCCGACTGGTCCTCGGTGGTGTCGGCCTCGTGGATCTGGTTGTCGAACCACATGTGGGCCACGGTCATGCGGTTCTGGGTCAGGGTTCCGGTCTTGTCCGAGCAGATGGTGGAGGTGGAGCCGAGGGTCTCCACGGCCTCCAGGTTCTTCACCAGGCAGTTCTTGCGCGCCATGCGCTTGGCAGTCAGGGTCAGGCACACCTGGGGGGCACCCCGGGGTGTCACAGGGGTGGGACACCTGGTATGGGGTGCACAGAACTCCCACAGCACCCCAGAACTGGCACCAGAACCCCACAGCGTGCCCTTGGTGCGTCCTCAACACCTGGACCCCCATTGTGATCACCTGGCATCAGGGTCAGGCACACCTGGGGGGCACCCCGGGGTGTCACAGGGGTGGGACACCTGGTATGGGGTGCACAGAGCCCCCAAAACTGAACCCAGTGCCCCATAGCCACCCTCCAGTGCCCTCTCCCATCGTGATGGTGGCCAGCAGCCCCTGGGGCACACTAGCCACGGCAATGCCCATGAGGAAGATGATGGTGTAGCCCCCCAAACTGTGCCTCCAGTGCCCTCCCAGTGCCCTCCCAGTGCTCCCAGCTCCTTACCAGTGCCTTCCCAGTACTCCTACCCTACTCCCATTGCCCTCTCTCACTATGACAGTGGCCAGGGGCGCGCTAGCCATAACGATGCCCATGAGGAAGATGATGGTGTAGTCCCCCAGCCAGTGCCTCCAGTGCCCCATATTTCCCTCCCAGTACTCCCAGTTCCTTCCCAGTGCCCTCCCAGTACGCCCCCTCTCACCAGGATGGTGGCCAGCAGCCCCTGGGACACACCAGCCACAACGATGCCCGTGAGGAAGATGAGGAAGATGAGGAAGACCAGTGCCCTCCCAGTGCCCTCCCAGTGCCCTCCCAGTGCCCTCCCAGCTCTTCCACCCCCTCACCGTGACAGTGGCCAGCAGCCCCTCGGGCACGTTGGCCACGATGATGCCGATGAGGAAGATGACGGCCTCGAGCCAGGTGTAGCCGAGGATGAGGGAGAGGATGAAGAAGGAGAGGCCGAGGAACACGGCCACGCCCGTGATGAGGCGGATGAAGTGCTCGATCTCCATGGCGATCGGCGTCCGGCCCACCTCCAGCCCTGAGGCCAGCGACGCGATCCTGCCCATCACCGTCCGGTCCCCCGTGGAGATGACGATGCCCCGAGCGGTCCCTGGGGCAGGAGGAGGGTCACAAAGAGGTGGGGTTGGGTGGAGTTGGTTTGGGTTGGGTTGTGTTGGGTTGGGTTTGATTGGGTTGAGTTGGGTTGGGTTGGGTTGCGTTGGGTTGGGTTGGGATGGGTTGGGTTGGGTTGAGTTGGGTTGGGATGGAATGGGTTGGGTTGGAATGGGTTGGGTTGGATTGGGTTGGGTTGGATTGGGTTGGGTTGGGTTGGGTTGGGTTGGGTTGGGATTGGGTTGGGTGGGATTGGGTTGGAATGGGTTGGGTTGGTTTTGGTTGGGTTGGATTGGGTTGGGTTGAGCTGGGTTGGGTTGGGTTGTGTTGGGTTGGGTTTGATTGGGTTGGGTTGGGTTGGGTTGGGTTGGGTTGGAATGGGTTGGGTTGGGTGGGATTGGGTTGGGTTGGGTTGGGTGGGATTGGGTTGGGATGGGTCGGGTTGGAATGGGTTGGGTTGGTTTTGGTTGGGTTGGGTTGGGCTGGGTTGCATTGGGTTTGATTGGGTTGGGTTGGGTTGGGTTGGGTTGGGTTGGGTTGGGTTGGGTTGGGTTGGGTGGGATTGGGTTGGGATGGGTCGGGTTGGAATGGGTTGGGTTGGGTTGGGTTGGTTTTGGTTGGGTTGGGTTGGGTTGTGTTGGGTTGGGTTTGATTGGGTTGAGCTGGGTTGGGTTGGGTTGGATTGGGTTGGGTTGGGTTTGGTTGGGTTGGGTTGAGCTGGGTTGGGTTGAGCTGGGTTGGGTTGGGTTGGGTTGGGTTGGGTTGGGTTGGGTTGGGTTGGGATTGGGTTGGAATGGGTTGGGTTGGTTTTGGTTGGGTTGGAATGGGCTGTGTTGGGTTGGGTTGGATTGGGTTGGGTTGGGTTGAGTTGGGTTGGGTTGAGCTGGATTGGGTTTGATTGGGTTGTGTTGGGTTTTTGATATTTTGGTATTGATGCGTAATTTGCATAGAAGTGTGTAAAATCACACAAGTGACAAATCCAGAATTCAATGTTTTAGATTACAGCAATATACAGAGGGCAAGATGGAGGTTTTAGGGTCGAGTTTTCTTTCTTTTTCACCTTCTTCTCCACGGGTCTAGGTGGTATTTTTGTAATTGGACAGAAAATTCCACATTCCAGGTAACAGGTGTTTGGTTATGGGGTTAAAAGTAAAAATAATTTAGGTGGCTTTTCTTAATTGGACAAATTGGGCTTTAAAAGGCTTTGTAAAGAGAGAGATGTCACCATTTTCAGCCTGTTAGCTAGAAATCACTGAAATTTATATAAAAATTACTAAAAATCAGAGTCCAAACACGAAATTCCATCTCCTGAGCATTTGACGCCGACTCTGGCAGAAGGAAAAGGAGATGATGAAATGTGAGGGGCGCCCACCTTCGACGCAGTTGGTGGAGAAGAAGCAGATGTTGCGCGTCTCCAGGGGGTTCTCGTGCGTGAACTCCGGGGAGCGCGTCTGCGGCTCCGACTCCCCGGTCAGAGACGAGTTGTCCACCTGGGAGAGGAAATGGGACATGGAGGGGTTCAGTGGGAATTGGGGTACGGGGGGTATGGGTGGGTTTGGGGAGGTGGGAGGGGTTGGGTTGGGTGGGGGGTTGGGTTGGGGGTTGGGTTGGGTTGGGTTGGGTTGGGTTGGGTTGGGTTGGGTGGGGTTGGGTTGGGTTGGAAGGGGTTGGGTGGGGTTGGGTTGGAAGGGGTGGAATTGGGCAGGTGTGGGCATGGGGGGGAAGGGGTGGCATTGTCCCCAATGTCCCCAGTGTCCCCAGTGTCCCCAGTGTCCCCAGTGTCCCCAGTGTCCCCAGTGTGCCCATTGTCCCCAGTGTCCCACACTGTCCCCATTGTCCCCAGTGTCCCCAGTGTCTCCCACTGTCCCCATTGTCCCCAGTGTCACCCCAGTGTCCCCAATGTCCCCAATGTCCCCCAATGTCCCCAGTGTCCCCAGTGTCCCCCAGTGTCCCCAATGTCCCCATTGTCCCCAGTGTCCCCATTGTCCCCAGTGTCCCCAGTGTCCCCAGTGTCCCCATGTCCCCATTGTCCCCAATGTCCCCAGTGTCCCCAGTGTCCCCAGTGTCCCCAATGTCCCCAGTGTCCCCAGTGTTCCCAGTGTCCCCAGTGTCCCCAGTGTCCCCAGTGTCCCCAGTGTCCCCAGTGTCCCCATTGTCCCCAGTGTCCCCAGTGTCCCCATGTCCCCAATGTCCCCAGTGTCCCCAGTGTCCCCAGTGTCCTCAATGTCCCCAGTGTCCCCATGTCCCCATTGTCCCCAGTGTCCCCATGTCCCCAGTGTCCCCATGTCCCCAGTGTCCCCAGTGTCCCCATGTCCCCAGTGTCCCCATGTCCCCACCTTGCAGCCGTGGGAGGAGATGATCCTCATGTCGGCGGGCACCCTGTCCCCGCCCTTCACCTCCACCAGGTCCCCGACCACGACGTTCTCGGCGTTGATCTGGATCTTCTCGCCCTCGCGGATCACCAGCGCTTGCTGGGGGGGCACGGGGCACCTCAGGGGGTGCCCACACCCCCCCGGGACCCCCCCGGGACACCCCCGGGACCCCCCTGGCTGTGCCCCTCTGCCCACCTGGGGCACCATGTTCTTGAAGGAGTCCATGATCTTGGAGCTCTTGGCCTCTTGGTAGTAGGAGAAGCAGCCGGTGACGATGACGACGGCAGCCAGGACCACCCCCAGGTACAGCTGGCACGGGGGGGGGGCACCTCAGCACCTGGGGGGCACCGTGGAACCCCCCAGGGACCCCCGGGGCGGGGTGACAGGGAGGGGACACCCTCGGTGCCAGCCATCCCCCCCTGCCCCCACAGCTGGCACGGCGTTGGGAGGGGACAAGGGGACACCAGTTTGTGCCACCCCCAGTGCCAGTGTCCCCATGGCACCTGTCCCTACTCCATGCCTGTGCCACCATGATGTCCCCGTCCCCCTCGATTTCCCTGTTCCCATGACAATCATGCTGTCCCCGTGTCCCCCATGTCCCCTATTCCCCCCAGTGTCCCCCGTGCCCTCCAATGTCCCCTGTGCCCCCTGTGTCCCTGTGTCCTCAGAATGCTCCTGTCCTCACTCAGTGCCCCTGCTCTCCCCATGTCCCCTGTGCCCCCATGTCCCCATATCCCCATGTCCCCCTGTCCCCATGTCCCCATGCCCTCATATCCCCTGTCCCCATATCCTCATGTCCCATGTCCCCCGTCCCTATATCGCCATATTCCCATATCCCCATATCCACATGTCCCCATATCCCATGTCCCATATCCCAGTGTCCCCATATCCCATATCCCCAACCCCACCCAACCCCACCCCACCAACGCCCCCCCGCCCCCCATCCCCATATCCCCATATCCCATATCCCCATATCCCCATATCCCCATATCCCCTGTGTCCCCGTGTCCCCATGTCCCATATCCCCATATCCCCTGTGTCCCCGTGTCCCCATACCCCCATGTCCCATATCCCGTGTCCCATATCCCCTGTGTCCCCATGTCCCATATCCCGTATCCCATATCCCATATCCCCCGTGTCCCCGTGTCCCCGTGTCCCCATATCCCATATCCCCCGTGTCCCCGTGTCCCCATGTCCCCGTGTCCCCGTGTCCCCGTGTCCCCATATCCCATATCCCATGTCCCCCGTGTCCCCGTGTCCCATATCCCATATCCCACATCCCCCGTGTCCCCGTGTCCCCGTGTCCCCATATCCCATATCCCCTGTGTCCTCATACCCCATATCCCATATCCCACATCCCCCGTGTCCCCGTGTCCCCATATCCCATGTCCCCCGTGTCCCCGTGTCCCCATATCCCATATCCCCCGTGTCCCCGTGTCCCCATATCCCATATCCCCATATCCCCCGTGTCCCCGTGTCCCCATATCCCATATCCCATATCCCATATCCCATATCCCATATCCCCCGTGTCCCCGTGTCCCCATATCCCATATCCCCTGTGTCCCCATATCCCATATCCCATATCCCCCGTGTCCCCGTGTCCCCATATCCCACATCCCACATCCCCCGTGTCCCCGTGTCCCCATATCCCATATCCCACATCCCCCGTGTCCCTGTGTCCCCATATCCCATATCCCATATCCCCTGTGTCCCTGTGTCCCCATATCCCATATCCCACATCCCCCATGTCCCCATGTCCCCATGTCTCCGTGTCCCCGTGTCCCCATATCCCATATCCCATATCCCATATCCCCCGTGTCCCCGTGTCCCCATATCCCATATCCCACATCCCCCGTGTCCCCGTGTCCCCGTGTCCCCGTGTCCCCGTGTCCCCGTGTCCCCATATCCCATATCCCCCGTGTCCCCGTGTCCCCGTGTCCCCTCACGTTGTCGTTGGCCGGCTCGTCCTCCATGGCGGCCTGGATGCCGTAGGCCAGGAAGCAGAGGATGGCTCCGATCCAGAGCAGGATGGAGAAGCCCCCGAAGAGCTGCCGGCAGAACTTCACCCACTCGGGGGTCGTGGGGGGCGGCGTCAGCGCGTTGGGACCGTCCTGCACCAGGATCTCGGCAGCCCGCGCGTTCGTCAGGCCCTGCGAGGGGACACGGTGACACCGGGGACACCCCGGGGACACCCCGGGGACACCCCGGGGGACGGGGGGTAGTGAGAGGCGTGGGCAGGGGACATTGGGGGTGATGAGGGACATGGGCAGGGGACATTTGGGACATTGGGGACACTGGGAATAGGGGGTGCATGGCCGGGGACACTGGGGACACTGGGGACACTGGGGACCTTGGGGATGATGAGGGACATGGGCAGGGGACATTGAGGACACAGGGACACAGGGACAGAAGGACATGGGGACACGGGGACACGGGGACACGGAGACAGAAGGACATGGGGACACGGGGACACGGGGACCGAAGGACATGGGGACAGGGACACAGGGATATGAGGACATGAGGACATGAGGACATGAGGACACAGGGACACAGGGACAGAGGGACATGGGGACACAGGGACACAGGGACACAGGGACAGAGGGACATGGGGACACGGGGACACGGGGACCGAAGGACATGGGGACAGGGAAACAGAGATATGAGGACACAGGGACATGGGGACAGAGAGACACAGGGACACGGGGACACAAGGACACAGGGATATGGGGACACAGGGACACAGGGACACAGGGACAGAAGGACATGGGGACACGGGGACACGGGGACACGGGGACAGAAGGACATGGGGACAGGGACACAGGGACACAGGGACACAGGGACACAGGGACACAGGGACAGAAGGACATGGGGACACGGGGACACAAGGACACAGGGATATGGGGACACGGGAACACAGGGACAGAAGGACATGGGGACAGGGACACAGGGACATGAGGATACAGGGATATGGGGACACAGGGACACAGGGACACAGGGACAGAAGGACATGGGGACACGGAGACACGGGGACACAAGGACACAGGGACATGGGGACATCTCACCCGGGACAGATCCACCTGGTACTTCCTGCCCAGCTCATCCAGGGACAGTTTGTGGTCATCCTGAGGGACAAATGTCACCCCTGTCACCGCGTCCCTGCAGCCAGGGTGCAGGGACAGCTGTCCCACTGTCACCCACGTCACCTGTGTCCCCCCAGTGTGGCCACTGCGCCCATGGCCCCGTGTCACCCGTGTCCCTCTGCATGGGGTGGCACGGCCAGCTGTCGCCAGTCCCACACCACCCACGTCACCCATGTCACTGTCACCTCAGCTGGGTGACGTGGCCAGCTGTCCCCATGACCCCAAGTCACCCCAGCACGGTGGCATGTCCCCATGTCACCCATATCCCTCTGGATGGGATGACACAGCCAGCTGTCCCCAGGGTCTCATGTCACCCATGTCACTGTGTCACCCGTGCCACCCATGTCCCCATGAATGACACCACATAACCACTGCCCCCTTGTGTCACCCACATTCCCCATGTCCCCCATGTCTCCCATGTCCCCCATGTCCCCCATGTCCCCCTGTCCCTGTCACTGTCCCCCATATCCCCATGGTCCCAGTGTCACCAATGTCACCCAGTGTCACCCATGTCCCCATGGTCCCAGTGTCATCAGTGTCACCCAGTGTCACCCATGTCCCCCGTGCTCCCCACGTCCCCTATGCCTCCTATACCCCCTGTGTCCCCCGGTCCCTGTCATTGTCCCCATGTCCCCGTGTCACCCATGTCCCCCATGTCCCCACATCCCCATCGCTGTCCCCCTGTCCCCATCACTGTCCCCCCGTCCCCATCACTGTCCCCCTGTCCCCATCACTGTCCCCCTGTCCCCATCGCTGTCCCCATGTCCCCATCGCTGTCCCCATCACTGTCCCCCTGTCCCCATCGCTGTCCCCCTGTCCCCATCGCTGTCCCCCTGTCCCCATCACTGTCCCCCCGTCCCCATCACTGTCCCCCTGTCCCCATCGCTGTCCCCCTGTCCCCATCGCTGTCCCCATGTCCCCATCGCTGTCCCCCTGTCCCCATCGTTGTCCCCCCGTCCCCATCGCTGTCCCCATCGCTGTCCCCATGTCCCCATCGCTGTCCCCATCGCTGTCCCCATGTCCCCATCGCTGTCCCCCCGTCCCCATCGCTGTCCCCCTGTCCCCATCGCTGTCCCCCTGTCCCCATGTCCCCATCGCTGTCCCCATGTCCCCATCACTGTCCCCCCGTCCCCATCGCTGTCCCCATCGCTGTCCCCCTGTCCCCATGTCCCCATCACTGTCCCCATCGCTGTCCCCATCCATCGCTGTCCCCCTGTCCCCATCGCTGTCCCCATGTCCCCATGGCTGTCCCCATGTCCCCATGGCTGTCCCCCTGTCCCCACTCACCAGGTTCACCTCCTTCTTGAGCTCGTCCAGCTCCTTCTCCTTCTGTTTCCTCTTCCCGCCGCCATTCTCGGACGTGGTGGCCGCGGGCGAGTACTCACGGCCGGCCTGCGGGGCCACCCCGGGGTGGGCACGGGGACCCCCCCGGCGGGCAGGGGACCCCTCCCCCCAAGGTGCCACCCCCACCCAACCCCCCCCTCCCCGCCAGCCCCGGGCCAGGGCCATTACCATGGGCGTGGAGGTCACGGCCAGCACCGGCGTCACCGTGGCCACCGGCATCGTCGGCGCGGGGGGGGGGCGGCGGGCACCGGGCGGCCGTGGGCGGGGGGGGCACCGCGGGGGGGAGGGGGGCACGGGGGGGTCGGCGGGGTCACTGGGGGTCAGCGGGGTGACATTGAGGTCACCGGGGAGTCGTGGTGACAGGCGGCAATGTGGGGGTGGGCTGGTGGCCGAAGTGGCCCCGTGGTCACGGGGGGGGTCACTGTGGTCACCAGGGTGGCATTGGGGGGTCACTGTGGTCATGGGGGGTCACTGTGGCCACCAGGGTGGCATTGGGGGGTCACTGTGGTCATGGGGGGGTCACTGTGGTCACGGGGGGGGGTCACTGTGGCCACCAGGGTGGCATTTGGGGGGGTCACTGTGGTCATGGGGGGGTCACTGTGGCCACCAGGGTGGCATTGGGGGGGGGGTCACTGTGGTCATGGGGGGGTCACTGTGGCCACCAGGGTGGCATTGGGGGGGTCACTGTGGTCATGGGGGGGTCACTGTGGCCACCAGGGTGGCATTGGGGGGGGTCACTGTGGTCATGGGGGGTCACTGTGGTCACGGGGGGGGGTCACTGTGGCCACCAGGGTGGCATTGTGGCATTGGGGGGGTCACTGTGGTCACAGGGGGGTCACTGTGGCTACCAGGGTGGCATTGGGGGGGGTCACTGTGGTCATGGGGGGGTCACTGTGGCCACCAGGGTGGCAATTGGGGGGTCACTGTGGTCACAGGGGGGTCACTGTGGCCACCAGGGTGGCAATTGGGGGGGGGGTCACTGTGGTCATGGGGGGGTCACTGTGGTCATGGGGGGTCACTGTGCGTGGGGGGGTCACTGTGGTCACCAGGGTGGCACTGGGGGGTCACTGTGGTCATGGGGGGGTCACTGTGGCCATCGGGGGTGTCACTGTGGCCACTGGGGGGGTCGCTGTCACCCCAGGAGAGTGTCACCGTCACCCCGGGGGTGTCACCGCAGCCAGGAGGGTGTCACTGTCACCAGGGCGGTGTCGCTGTCACCCCGGGGGTGTCACCAGGGGGGTGTCACTGTCCCCACAGGGGGGTCCCCATGCCCATGGGGGTGTCCCCACAAGCCGGGCAGAGGACGAGCCCCCCCCACAGCGTCACGGGGAAGGGGGGGGGGGTTCGGGTCCCTCCCTGTCCTCCGGAGGGTGGCACCGTCACCCCCTGTCCCCAGGGGTCCCCCGGGGGCCGGGCCGGGGGTGGGGGCGCCATGTCATGGAAAGCTCCGGGAGCCAAAACCAACACCGGGAGCGGCGGGGGGGGAGCGGGGGGGGCTCGAGTTACCGGGGGGGGGGGGGGCGGGGGGGCACGGGGGACACGGGGGACACCTCCACCCCCACCCCCCCCCCCAAACCCACGGGGAGCCCCCGGGGGGGTCCCTGCCCCACCCCCCAACACGGGGCACCCCAACTGTGGCTCCAAATTGGGGGGAACCCCCCTGAGGGACCCCCCCGCTTTTTGGGGGGGGGGGGGCAGGGGGGTGTCGGGTGTTGCGCTTGTCCCCCCCCCCCTTGGGGACAGTGCCAAGGGGACACGGGGGGGGTGGGGACACGGGGGGGGGTTGGGGACACCGGGGGGGGGTTGGGGACACCCGAGGTGTTTGGGGGAGGGGGGAGAACCCACATCCTGCGGGGTCCCCCCAGTTTTGGGCGGGTGCCCGGGGTTGAGGGGGGGTTGGGTTGGGCACGGGGGGGTCCCCGGGGGACACCGGGGGGGGGGGGAGGGGAGGGGAGGGCTCGGGGCCAGCGGAGCTCGGGGCCCCCCCGCGGGCGTTGCCACGGCACCGGGAACGGGGCTCGGGGCAGCCGCGGGCACCGAGCCACGGGACGGGGGGCACGGGGGGGGGGGCACGGGGGGGCACCGGGGGGGTCCCGCCCACGGCGATCGCGGTTTACAGAGCGGGGGGAGGGCGAGTTTGGATCCCCCACCCCCCTAAAAAAATCCGGTCAGGGGGTTCTGCAGCCCACGCGTGTTTGTCGGCGGGACCCCCGTGGGGGGATTTGGGGGGCACCGAGGGGGGGTTGGGGAATAATTTGGGGAGGGGGGGACGCGTCTGGAGTGGGGGGGTGTCCTGGGGGGGGTTCGTGCGGTGTCCACACGTAGGGGTGCCCCCCAGAGTGGGGGGGGGTCCCGTGGGGAGGGTCCGTGATTTGGGGGGGGGGTCCCGCATTGCGGGGGTGCCCGGTTGGGTCTCGGGGTGTCCGGGGGGTGTCACGAGTGGGTGCCAGCCCTGGGAAGGGGTCCCGGGGGGGGCTTTGCCACATGAGGGGTGGGGGCGAGGGGTAGTGGGGGGGTCTGTGGGGTGTCCCGAGTGGTTTTAGGGTGGCCCGAGTGGGTTTGGGGGATCTCGGGTGGTTTTAGGGTTCCCTGAGTGGGTTTGGGGTGTCTCGGGTGGTTTTAGGGTTCCCTGAGTGAGTTTGGGGTGTCTCGGGTGGTTTTAGGGTGTCTCGGGTGGGTTTGGGGTGCCCCGAGTGGGTTTAGGGTTCCCCGAGTGGGTTTGGGGTGTCCCGAGTGGTTTTAGGGTGTCTCGGGTGGGTTTGGGGTGCCCCGAGTGGGTTTGGGGTGTCTCGGGTGTTTTTAGGGTGTCTCGGGTGGGTTTGGGGTGCCCCGAGTGGGTTTGGGGTGTCTCGGGTGTTTTTAGGGTGTCTCGGGTCGGTTTGGGGTGTCTCGCGGGTGGGTGAGCTCTGGGGGGAGGACGATTTTGGGGGATTTTTTTGGGGGGGTTGCCCCGCGTGGTTTTGGGGTGCCCCGCGTGGTTTTGGGGTGCCCCGAGTGGGTTTAGGGCGCCCCGAGTGTGTTCGGGGGATCCCGGGTGGGTGGTCCCGGAGCGGTCACGGGTGGCTGAGCGCTGGGGTGGGCTCTGGGTGAGAGGGGGGATTTTTGGGGAGGGGAGGGGGAGGATTTTTTTTGGGTGCCCCGCGTGGGTCCGTGCCGCCCCTACTCACCCCTCTGCCCATGGCGCTGCCGTCGCCGTTCCCAGCCCGGGATAATTTTGGGGGGGGGCGCGGCCACAACGGCCCAAAAAAACCCCGCGAGCCCCGCCCGGGCCGGCCCCCCCCCGCCCCCACCCCACCCCCGGCCTGGGGGGGGCTCCTCCCTCCCCGCCACGGGGGGGGTTGGGGGGTCCCAGGGGGGCTCTGGGAACGCAGGTGTGCGGGGGAAAGGGGGGGTGACCCTTCCTGAGCCCCTCAAATCCGGGGGGACCCCGACATCCGGACCCCCCGCGGCGCATTTTTGGGAGGGGTGGGGGCTGCCCGGACCCTCCCTGCCCCCCTCCAGAGCAGGGGGTGACCCCAGGGGGGTAATTTTTGGGGAAGGGGTGGTTTTGTTTTTTTTTTTTTTTTTTTTTGTGGGGGTGTTATTTATTTTTTCTGGGATTGGGGTGGGTTTTTTTGAGGTTTTTTTTTTGTTTATTTTTGGGGGGAGGTGTTGTTATTTATTTTGGGGGGGTATTTTATTTATTTTGGGAGAGGGGGGGACGGATGTTATTTATTTTTTGCAGGGGTTCCCCGCACTGGTGAGTGCCCAGTGCTCCCAGTCTGATCCCGCCTGGCACCGGGAAGTGCCCGGGAATGTGGCCGGGGGCTAAAATTAGCCCGGGAATGGCCGAGAATTGGGGGGGACACTGGGGGGGAGGGGGGGGGTGAACTGGGGGGGGGGGGCTGTGCCAGGGAACGGCTCCGACTGTTCCCAGGAATCCAAATATTCCTGAAATGCGGCTGTTCCCAGGCTCCGGCTGTTCCCAGGGGATCCCCGGTGCCCCAGGACCGGCTGTACCTGGGGACGCGGCTGTTCCCGGGATCCAGCTGTTCCCAGGATCCAGCTGTTCCCAGGATCCGACTGTTCCCGGGATCCGGCTGTTCCCAGGCTCCGACTGTTCCCAGGATCCGGCTGTTCCCAGGATCCAGCTGTTCCCGGGATCCAGCTGTTCCCGGGATCCAGCTGTTCCCAGGATCCGACTGTTCCCAGGCTCCGACTGTTCCCAGGAATCCAAATGTTCCCAAAATCTGGCTGTGCCCGGGGTCCGACTGTCCCCACATTGTGACTGTTCCCAGGATCCAGCTGTTCCCAGGATCCAGCTGTTGCCAGGGTCCGACTGTTCCCGGGATCCAGCTGTTGCCAGGGTCTGACTGTTCCCGGGATCCAGCTGTTCCCGGGATCAGGTTGTCCCCACCCCGCTTGTTCCCAGGTTTTTTTCCTGCTGATTGTTCCCGGCCTCTGGCTGTTCCCTGGATCCCATCTTTGTTATTCCCAAGCTCCGGCTGTTCCCGGGGTCCGGTTGTCCCCAAATTCCGGTTGTCCCCAAATTCCGGTTGTCCCCAAATTCCGGTTTTCCTCAAACTCCGGCTGTTCCCAAACTCCGCCTGTCCCCCTCTCCCCCCCATCCCACCCCCCCCAGTGTCCCCAGTTCCGTGCCAAGGCCCCCTCCCAGTACCCCCCCCCCCTTCCCGGTTTTATCTCCATGGCAACCGCCAAGGGCAGCTCAAGAGCGGGGGGGGAGGGGGAGGCGGCCCTGGAGCCCCTCACCAGTGACACCAGTGACACCAGTGACACCAGTGACACCAGTGACACCAGTGACTCCAGTGACACCAGTGACTCCAGTGACACCAGTGACACCAGTGACACCAGTGACACCAGTGACACCAGTGACTCCAGTGACACCAGTGACACCAGTGACACCAGTGACACCAGTGACACCAGTGACACCAGTGACTCCAGTGACACCAGTGATACCAGTGACACCAGTGACACCAGTGACACCAGTGACACCAGTGACTCCAGTGACACCAGTGATACCAGTGACACCAGTGATACCAGTGACACCAGTGACTCCAGTGACACCAGTGATACCAGTGACACCAGTGACTCCAGTGACACCAGTGACACCAGTGACTCCAGTGACACCAGTTATCGGCTCCCGCAGCCCTCGGCTCTGCTCCCTGCTCCGGCCGCGCCCTCCAGTTCAGCCCAGTATCCTCCCAGTACGGCTCCCAGTCCAGCCCTGCACCCTCAGTGCACCCCAGTAACCCCAGTGCAGACCAGTCCTCCCAGTTCGGACCTGTTCCCCCCCACCCCCCAGTCCGGACTCGCACCCCCAGTGCCTCCCAGTCTGCCCTAGTGGCCCCCCCAGTCTGTCCCAGTACCGCCCAGTTTGCCCACTGTCCCCAGCACCTCCCTGTCCTCCTATCCCAGCATTTCCCAGTCCTCCCAGTCTGTCCCAGTGCTCCCCAGTTCCCCCTGTGCTATTCTTCCCAGTGCTCCCAGTCCATTCCAGTCCCCCGGGCTCATCCCAGTCCCTCCAGTCCATCCCAGTCCCTTCAACCTCTCCCAGTCCTTCCAGTGCCTACAGTCTTCCCAATTCCCCAGTTCTCCCAGTCCCCCCACTGCCTCCCAGTCTGCCCCAGTCCTCCCAGTTCCCCCAGTCTGTTCCAGTCCATCCCAGTGTCCCCTGTCCATCCCAGTCCCTCCCAGTCTTTCCAGTCCCTGTCTGTCCCAGTTCCCCCAGTCCTCGCAGTGCTCCCAGTCTGTCCCAGTCTTTCCAGTGTCACCAGTCCGTCCCAGTCCTCCCAGTGCCTGTCTCTTCCAGTCCCCCCAGCTGGTCCCAGTCCTTCCAGTCTCCCCAGTCCTCCCAGTTCCCCCAGTTCTCCCAGTGCATCCCACCCGTGGCCAGTTACCCTGATCCTGCCACCTCCCGCCCCCCCACTGCTCCCCCTTTGTCCCTTCTCTGTCCCTTCACTGTCCCCCCCCCCAGTCCCCCCATTGTCCCCCCGTCCCCTCCTTGTCCCTTCTTTGTCCCCTCGCTGTCCCCTCGCTGTCCCCCCGTCCCTCTGTGGGCCCCCGGCCCCTCTGTCCCCCCCCGCTGTCCCCTCCCGTTGTCCCCCCGCTGTCCCCCTTCTGTCCCCCCCCGCTGTCCCCCCCTCTGTCCCCCCTCTCTGTCCCCCCTGCTGTCCCCCTTCTGTCCCCCCTGCTGTCCCCCCGCTGTCCCCCCGCTGTCCCCCCCCGTCCCCCCCGCTGTCCCCCCGGCTCTGTACCCCTTCTGTCCCCCCGCTGTCCCCCCGCTGTCCCCCCGCTGTCCCCCCCCCTGTCCCCCCCGCTGTCCCCCTTCTGTCCCCCCCCGTCCCCCCCGCTGTCCCCCCGGCTCTGTACCCCTTCTGTCCCCCCCGCTCTGTCCCCCCTCTCTGTCCCCCCTCTCTGTCCCCCCTCTCTGTCCCCCCTCTCTGTCCCCGCTCTGTCCCCCCTCTCTGTCCCCCCTCTCTGTCCCCCCTCTCTGTCCCCCCTCTCTGTCCCCGCTCTGTCCCCCCCTGTCCCCCTCTCTGTCCCCCCTCTCTGTCCCCCCTCTCTGTCCCCGCTCTGTCCCCCCTCTCTGTCCCCCTTCTGTCCCCCCCTCTGTCCCCCCTCTCTGTCCCCCCTCTCTGTCCCCCCCCGCTCTGTCCCCCCCGCTGTCCCCCCCCGCTGCCCCCCAAGCTGAACAAACACCGATGACGCGGGACCGGGGGCCACGTGCCGGGACCGTCCCCACGGGGGACCCGGGGACCGCCCCACGCCCCCCCCCCATCCCCCCCTCCTGTCCCACAGCCCTCCTCCCAGTCCTCCCAGTCCTCCCAGTCCTCCCAGTCCTCCCAGTCCTCCCAGTCCTCCCAGTACCCCTCATTCCCTCCCAGTCCCCCCCATTGCCCCCAGTCCCCCCCAGTCCTCCCAGTCCTCCCAGTCCTCCCAGTCCTCCCAGTCCTCCCAGTCCTCCCAGTACCCCTCATTCCCTCCCAGTCCCTCCCAGTCCCCCCCATTCCTCCCAGTCGCCTCCGGCTCCTCCCAGTCCTTCCAGTCCCCCCAAATCCCTCCAGTCCCCCCCAGTCCCCTCCCAGTTCCCCCCAGTTCTCCCAGACCCCCCAGTCCCCCCACTCTTCAGACTCCCCAGTGCTCCAGCCCCCCCCAAGCCCCCCCAGTCCCTCCCAGTCCCTCCCAGTCCACCCAGTGCTCCAAGCTATTCTTTCCCAGTCCTCCCCAGTCCATCCCAGTCCCCCTCAGTCCTTCCAGTCCTCCCACTACTCCCACCCCAGTCCTCCCAATTCCCAGTCTCTCCACTCTCCCACTCTCCCCAGTCGTCCCCAGTCCCTCCCACTCCTTTCCAGTCCCCTCCAGTCCCCCCCAGTCCATCCCAGTCCCCTCCAGTCCATCCCAGTACCCCCCAGTCCATCCCAGTCCCCTCCAGTCCATCCCAGTCCCCCCCAGTCCATCCCAGTCCCCCCAGTCCCCCCCAGTCCCCTCCAGTCCATCCCAGTCCCCCCAGTTTTCCCCACTATTCCCAGTCCTCCCAGTCTTCCCAATCCTCCCAGTTTCCCCAGCCACCCCCCCCAGTCCCTCCCAGTCCCCCCCAGTCCCTGCCCGTGCCCCCCCGCCCCCCGCCCCGCGCAGCTGCTGCCCGTGGGCGGCAGGAATGTGACACGGGGACAGGGGGGGGACAACACGCGTGTCACACACAGGACACGCGTGGGAGCTCGGGGGGGCTCGGGGGGGCTCGGGGGGTCGCAGGTTTCGGTGTTTTTTGGGGGGAGGTCGCAGCCCCTGACCCCCCCCAACCCCCACGCGCGACGGGGGAGGGGCAGGGGGTGCAGCTCAGCCCCTTTCGGCTCCGATCGGCTCCGTTCGGGTCTGCTCGGCCTCATTCGGTTCCTTTCGGCCCCTCTCGGTTCCTTTCGGCCTCATTCGGTTCCTTTCGGCCTCATTCGGTTCCTTTCGGCCCCTCTCGGTTCCTTTCGGCCTCATTCGGTTCCTTTCGGCCTCATTCGGTTCCTTTCGGCCTCTCTCGGTTCCTTTCGGCCTCATTCGGTTCCTTTCGGCCTCATTCGGTTCCTTTCGGCCCCTCTCGGTTCCTTTCGGCCTCATTCGGTTCCTTTCGGCCTCATTCGGTTCCTTTCGGCCTCATTCGGTTCCTTTCGGCCTCTCTCGGTTCCTTTCGGCCTCATTCGGTTCCTTTCGGCCTCATTCGGTTCCTTTCGGCCTCTCTCGGTTCCTTTCGGCCTCGCTCGGTTCCTTTCGGCCCCTCTCGGTTCCGCATCCTCCAGCGCCGCCCCCCAAAGCTGGGGGGACGCCGTGGGGACATTTTGGGGGGGTTGGGGGGCAATGAGGGGGGGGGAGGGGGGCTCCGTGTCCTCGCCCACCTCAGTGACCCCTGCCCGTGCTGGCACGGGGGTCTCGGTGCCCCTCGCCCACCCTGAGGGTCCCCATGCGGAGACCCGGGGCCCGGGGCCCCCCGGGGGCGGGGGGCCCACCCTGAGGGTCCCCATGTCCTTGGAGACCCCACACCCACCCTGGGGGTCCCCATGTCCTTGGAGACCCCACACCCACTCTGGGGGTCCCCAGGTCCTTGGAGACTCCCCCTGCCCACCCTGGGGGTCCCCATGTCCTTGGAGGCCCCACACCCACTCTGGGGGTCCCCAGGTCCTTGGAGGCCCCACACCCACTCTGGGGGTCCCCGTGTCCTTGGAGAGCCCACACCCACCCTGGGGGTCCCCATGTCCTTGGAGACTCCCCCTGCCCACCCTGGGGGTCCCCAGGTCCTTGGAGAGCCCCCTGCCCACCTTGGGGGTCTCCAGGTCCTTGGAGACCCCACACCCACCCTGGGGGTCCCCATGTCCTTGGAGACCCCACACCCACTCTGGGGGTCCCCGTGTCCTTGGAGACCCCACACCCACTCTGGGGGTCCCCGTGTCCTTGGAGACCCCACACCCACTCTGGGGGTCCCCATGTCCTTGGAGACCCCACACCCACTCTGGGGGTCCCCGTGTCCTTGGAGACCCCACACCCACTCTGGGGGTCCCCATGTTCTTGGAGAGCCCCCACCCACCCTGGGGGTCCCCAGGTCCTTGGAGACTCCCCTTGCCCACCCTGGGGGTCCCCGTGTCCTTGGAGAGCCCCCTGCCCACCTTGGGGGTCTCCAGGTCCTTGAAGGGATGGCACTGACCCCTGCCTGCCACCCCTGTAGGAATTGGGGTGAGGTCACTCTGCCCACCCCTGTTTCACCCCAAATTCCTCAGTGGATTTCCCCCCACAAGCCCCCCCTCCCCGAGACCCCAAAACCAAGGACACCCCAAATCCACCTCCCGCACCCCAAAAGCAGCGCCACCGTCATATCGGGGGATTTTTATTCGATACACTCAAGTTTTGGTGCCTCCTGGGGCTGGCCAAGGTTCCATTGCTCACCCCAGGAATTTGGGGGTCCCCATCTCCCCCACAAACCCAGGGACACCCCCGAACCCAGGGACACCCCAAACCCACCACCACCATCCCAATGGGGGGGGATTTTTATTACACACACCCAGATTTTGGTGACTCGGGGCTGGCCATGGTCTCGTTTGTCTCCTGAAAGATTTTGGGGTCCCCCTTTGCCCTCACAAACCCAGGGACACCCCAAACCCACCACCACCGTTAGAAAGGGGGGGATTGGGGGATTTTTTTATTACACACACCCAGATTTTGGTGGCATCACCACAACTCGGGGCTGGTCAAGGTCCCGTTGTTCTCGTGGGGGATTTTGGGGTCCCCCTTTGCCCCCCCAAAGCCCCAGGACATCCCAAAAACTCGGGGACACCCCAAACCCGCCACCACCGTTAGAACGAGGGGGATTTTGGGATTTGTATGGCATACACCCAAATTTTGGTGGCATTACTGCAACTCGGGGCTCATTGCTCTTGCTGGGGATTTTTGGGGTCCCCTTTGCACCCCGAGCCCAGGGACACCCCAAACCCACCACCACCGTTAGAAATGGGGGGATTTGGGGATTTTTGTTACACACACCCAGATTTTGGTGGCATCACCGCGACTCAGGGCTGGTCAAGGTCCCGTTGTTCTCGTGGGGGATTTTGGGGTCCCCTTTTGCACCCCGAGCCCAGGGACACCCCTCAAACCCAGGGACACCCCAAACCCCCCACCACCACCATCAAACCGGGGGGGATTTTTCGTATATACACACCCAGATTTTGGTGGCATCACCGCGACTCGGGGCTGGCCAAGGTCCCGTTGCTCTCACGGGGGGACATTTCGGGGTCCCCCTCGCCCCCCGCCGCCGCCGCCTCGTCCAGGCGGCTGGGGATGGACCAGTACAGGTGGGCATCGCGGCGGGCAGCGGCGGCCGCCAGCTGGCGAGCGCTGCAGGCCGGGGTGGGCACGGGCACGGTGTGGTGGAAGCCCCCGTAGTCAACCTCGTAAAAACCTTCCTCGAGGCTGAGCAGCGGCGTGAAGCGGTGACCCCACAGCACCTCGTCCGCCAGGTAGGAGCTGCGAGCCTGGCACGTCATCCCTGGGGGGCACCCCAAAATGGGAGGGGTGAGGGGAACCCCAATTCCTGAATGTGGGGGCACCCCCGTACCTGAATCTCCCTGACCCCACCTTGTCCACCAGGTACGAGCTGCACACCTGGCACGTCACCCCTGGGGGGCACGGGGGTCAGGGGGCACCCCAAAATGGGAGGAGTGAGGGGAACCCCAATATCTGAATGTGGGGGCACCCCTGTACCTGAATCTCCCTGACACCACCTTGTCCACCAGGTAGGAGATGCACACCTGGCACGTCACCCCTGGGGGGGGCACGGGGAACCCCAAAATGGGAGGAGTGAGGGGAACCCCAATATCTGAATGTGGGGGCACCCCTGTACCTGAATCTCCCTGACCCCACCTTGTTCACCAGGTACGAGCTGCACACCTGGCACGTCACCCCTGGGGGGGCACGGGGGTCAGGGGGCACCCCAAAATGGGAGGGGTGAGGGGAACCCCAATTCCTGAATGTGGGGGCACCCCCGTACCTGAATCTCCCTGACACCACCTTGTCCACCAGGTAGGAGATGCACACCTGGCACGTCACCCCTGGGGGGGCACGGGGGACCCCAAAATGGGAGGAGTGAGGGGAACCCCAATATCTGAATCCCCTCAGGGCAGGGAGGACCCCAATACCTGAAACCCCCTGACCCCACCTTGTCCGCCAGGTACGTCACCCCTGGGGGGGCACGGGGGTCAGGGGAACCCCAAAATGGGAGAGTGAGGGGAACCCCAATACCTCAACCTGGAGACACCCCAATTCCTCAAACTGGGGGAACCCCAATACCTGAACCTGGAGACACCCCAATTCCTCAAACTGGGGGAACCCCAATACCTGAAGCCCCCTGACCCCACCTTGTCCACCAGGTACGAGCTGCACACCTGGCACGTCACCCCTGGGGGGGCACGGGGGTCAGGGGAACCCCAATACCTGAATCGTTCAGGACACGGGGAACCCTGAAGCTCCCAGGACGTGGGGTACCCCAAATCTGGTAGGAGGGGTCTGTGAAACCCCCAGATTTTGGGGGATCCCAATACCTGAAACCCCCTGACCCCACCTTGTCTGCCAGGTACACCTGGCACGTCATCCCTGGGGGGCACGGGGGTCAGGGTGAGAGCAGCACCCCAAAATGTGAAGAGTCCAGGGCATGGAACACCCCAAATCTGGAAATTTGGGGTCTGAGCTGCACCCAGGCCATGTGGGACACCCCAAAACCTGAATCCCCCAGAGCACAGAACACCCTGAACACCCCTGGGAGTCTGAGCTGCACCCAGGGGACCCCAAATCTGGTAGAGGGGGCTGTGAAACCCCCAGCGGAGATGTCCCCATGCAGGTGAGGTGTCCCCACACAGGTGAGGTGTCCCCAAGGACATTATCTGTCCCCACGGAGATGAGATGTCCCCATGGAGGTGTCCCCAAGGTGACAATCTGTCCCCATGGAGGTGATGGGTCCCAAGAAGACAACACGTCCCCACAAAGATGATGTGTCCCATGAAATGATGTCCCCATGGATGTGTCCCCACAGATGTGTCCCCATGGATGTGGCCCCATGGATGTGTCCCCACAAAGATGATTTGTCCCATGAAATGATGTCCCCATGGATGTGTCCCCAAGGAGACAACGTGTCCCCGTGGGGATGATGGGTCTCAAGAAGATGATGTCCCCACAGAGATGAGATGTCCTCAGGAACAGGATGATGTCCCCATGGATGTGTTCCCACACAGACGTGTCCCATGGAGATGATGTCCCCATGGATGTGTCCCCATGGATGGATGTCTTCCCACAAAGGTGATGTGTCCCCTGAAATGATGTCCCCATGGAGGTATCCCCATGGATGTGTCCCCTGAAATGATGTCCCCACGGATGTGTCCCCACAAAGACAACGTGTCCCACGGAGATGATGTTCCCACGGATGTGTCCCACAAGATGATGTCCCCATGGATGTGTCCCCACAAAGATGATGTGTCCCATGAAATGATGTCCCCATGGATGTGTCCCCATGGATGTGTCCCCACAAAGATGATGTGTCCCATGAAATGATGTCCCCATGGATGTGTCCCCACAGATGTGTCCCCACAAAGACAACACGCCCCATGGAGATGATGTCCCCATGGATGGATGTCTTCCCACAAAGATGACGTGTCCGTGGAGATGATGTCCCCATGGATGTGTCCCCTGAAATGATGTCCCCATGGATGTGCCCCCTGAGATGACGTCCCCACGGATGTGTCCCCATGGATGTGTCCCCATGGATGTGTCCCCTGAAATGATGTCCCCATGGATGTGTCCCCTGAAACAATGTCCCCATGGATGTGTCCCCATGGATGTATCCACATAAAGATGATGTGTCCCATGGAGATGACGTCCCCATGGATGTGTCCTACAAGATGATGTCCCCACGGATGTGTCCCCATGGATGTGTCTGCATACAGATGATGTGTCCCATGGAGATGACGTCCCCACAGATGTGTCCCCGCAGATGTGTCCCCACGGATGTGTCCCCTGAAATGATGTCCCCATGGATGTGTCCCCATGGATGTGTCCCCTGAAAAATGTCCCATGGAGTGTCAATAAAGATGATGTGTCCGGAGATGACGCATGGATGTGTCAATGATGTCCCCACGGATGTGTCCCCACAGATGATGTCCCCACGGATGTGTCCCCACGAACGTGTCCCCACAAAGACACGTCCCTGTGTCACCGAGGCATCCCCGCCCCGTTTACCTGTGGCCTCCACCATGCCCTCGAGGATGACGACGATCTCGAAGTCGTCCCTCTCCAGCTGCCCCCGCGACACGTCCCAGAAGGGGCTGCGCTCGTCGATCTCGTGGCTGATGATGAGCGGTGACACCAGGAAGAGCCGATCGTCGCCCGTCTCGAAGCCCACGCTCAGGTCGGTCTGGTCCAGCGGGATGAACTCGCCCTCCTGCGTCTGCTTGGACTGGATGAGCTTGGCTCGGATGGAGGCCTCGACGATGTGCGAGTCGCGCAGGTCGCCCACGCGGAACATGAGGCACAGGCGGTCGTCGCGCAGCGACACCACGGCGTGCGACGAGAACACCAGCGTCTCGGCGCGCTTGTTGGGCTGCGAGATCTTGACGAACATGCAGCCCACCATGAAGGCGTTGACCATGGAGCCCAGGATGGCCTGCAGCAGCAGCAGCACGATGCCCTCGGGGCACGTGTCCGTGATGACGCGGTGGCCGTAGCCGATGGTGGTCTCGGTCTCGATGGAGAACAGGAAGGCGGACACGAAGCCGTTGAGGTTGTTGACGCACGGCGTCCAGCTGTGGTCGCCCAGGTGCTCCAGGTCGCCGCGGCTGTAGGCGATGACCCACCAGATGAGGCCGAAGAAGAGCCAGGTGAGGGCGTAGGCCAGGATGAAGATGAGGAGGCTGAAGCGCCACTTGAGGTCCACCAGGGTGGTGAAGATGTCGGTCAGGTAGCGGTAGGTCTCGCGCACGTTGCCGTGCTGCACGTTGCACTTGCCGTCCTTCTCCACGTAGCGCTGGCGCTTCCGGGTCACCGCGCCCCCCCCGGCCCCCCACGGGCGGCGTTTGGGGGCTTGGGGGGGCGGGGGAGGGGGTTTGGCCTCAGCAGGGACCCCCGTGGGGACCCCCTCGGGGACCCCGCAGAAGGCGGCGTTGTCCTGAGCCATCGGCGGCGGCTGTGGGGGGACAGGGGGGACAGGGGGTGAGGACTGGGGGGACTGGGGGGACTGGGATGAGGGAATGGGTGGATGGAGATTCCAGACTGGGGAGACTGGGGGAACTGGGAGGGAGGAGTGGGGGATGGAGCCCCCAAACTGGGGAGACTGGGATGGGGGGAGTGGGAGGATGGAGGTGCCAAACTGGGGGGACTGGGATGGGGGAACTGGGAGGATGGAGATCCCGAACTGGGGGGACTGGGATGGGGGAACTGGGAGGATGGAGATCCCAAACTGGGGGGACTGGGATGGGGGAACTGGGAGGATGGAGATCCCAAACTGGGGGGACTAGGAAGGAGGAATGGGGAGATGGAGGCCCCAAACTGGAAGGACTGGGAGTAAGGAATGGGGCGATGGAGCCCTCAAACTGGGAGGACTGAGGGAACTGGGAGGGAGGAGTGGGGGATGGAGGTGTCAAACTGGGAGACTGTGATGGGGAGAGTGGGGGGATGGTGCCCCTAGATTGGGGAGACTGGGGGAACTGGGAGGGAGAAGTGGAGGATGGAGGTGGCAAACTGGGAGGACTGGGAGGGAGGAATGGGGGGACGGAGATCCCAAACTGGGGGGACTGGGAGGGAGGAATGGGGGGATGGAGATGCCAAACTGGGAGGACTGGGAGGGAGGAATGGGGGGATGGAGATGCCAAACTGGGAGGACTGGGAGGGAGGAATGGGGGGATGGAGATCCCAAACTGGGGGGACTGGGAGGGAGGAATGGGGGGATGGAGATGCCAAACTGGGAGGACTGGGAGGGAGGAATGGGGGGATGGAGATGCCAAACTGGGAGGACTGGGAGGGAGGAATGGGGGGATGGAGATCCCAAACTGGGGGGACTGGGAGGGAGGAATGGGGAGGAAGGAGTGGGGGGAAGGAACACCCAAACCATCGCCCATCCTGGGGGGGCCCAGCCGGGTCTGGGGGCTCTCCCTTCCCCACCAATTCCCCATTCCCCATCCCGGGGGTCTCCCCTCGTGCCCGCCCCCCCCATTCCCCATCCCGGGGGTCTCCCCTCCCCGCCCCCCCCATTCCCCATCCCGGGGGTCTCCTCCCCCCGCCCCCCCCCATTCCCCATCCCGGGGGTCTCCTCCCCCCGCCCCCCCCATTCCCCATCCCGGGGGTCTCCTCCCCCCCGCCCCCCCCATTCCCCATCCCGGGGGTCTCCTCCCCCCGCCCCCCCCCATTCCCCATCCCGGGGGTCTCCTCCCCCCGCCCCCCCCCCATTCCCCATCCCGGGGGTCTCCTCCCCCCGCCCCCCTCTCTCACCGCTGCTGCCGCAGCCCCGCTCGCTCCGCGATCTCCGGCCCCCCCCGCCCCCCCCGCCCCGTTCCCCGGCAACGGCCGCGCGCGGATAAAAATACCGGGAGCCCCCGCCCCCCCCCGGCACCCCCCCCCACCGCACGGACAACTGGCCCGGGGGTGGCCAGCGCTAGCCCAGCCCCCCCCCCCCTATCCCCCGGCATCGGTTCCGCCCCCATCATCAGCACAACCCCCCCAGAATTAGCGCTCCCCCCTCCCCCCATCGTTAGCCCGAGGGTGATTCTCGTTAGTCCAGCCCCTCCCCCACGCCCGGCTCACGCCCCCTCATCACTAGCCCGGGGTTGGCCAGCGCTTGCCCAGCCCCCCCCCCGCCCTTGCCCCCAGAATTATCACAGCCCCCCCCCCAGGCTCAAGGCCTCACCTCATCATTAGCCCAGGGGTCTCCTTCGTTAGCCCAGACACCCCTGCGCTAGCCCAGGGCTGCTGTTCGCTAGCCCCGCTCCCCCGGCTCAGCCCCCTCCCCCATAATTAGCCCGGGGGTGCCCGTCATTAGCCCAACCCCCTCCCTGGCTCAGCTCCTCCCTCCCCCCCCCCCCATCACTAGCCCCGGGGTCTCCAGCATTAGCCCAGCCACTCCCACAAGCCCTGGGGTGGCCGTCACTAGCCCAGCTCTCCCTACACCGTTAGCCCGGAGGTAGCCGCCATTAGCCCAGTACCCCCCGACTTGAGCCCCCCAGCATTAGCCCAGACCCCTCTATCACTAGCCCAGGGCTCCTCCTCAATTACTCCGCCCCCCCATTAGCCCAGTGGCCCAGCCACTAGCCCAACCCAACCCCTCATCACTAGCCCAGGGGCCCCCCCTACCCCCCCCCCCCCCCCCCCCCCCCGCGGCCCCCCCCCCCGCCCCCCCCCCCCCACCGCCCCCCCCCCGGCCCGCGCCCCCGGGGGGGCATCACTAGCCCAGGGGTCCCCATCACTGGCCCAGGCCTCCCACCATTAGCCGAGCCCCCTCCCCACTAGCCCAGGGGTCCCCCTCAATAGCCCAGCCCCCCCCCCCCCAGTAGCCCGGGGTCCCCTGACGGGCCCGGTCCGCCCCTCCCGGTAGCCCCGGCCCCGCGGTCACTCGCCCCCCCCCCCCCCCCCGGGCGGACAAAAGATCTTTGTGGCTCCGGACCGGCCGGGACAGGGCCTGGCGTGGGGACACACGGACACAGGGACACTCGGACACAGGGACACACGGACACTGTGACAGGGACACACGGACACAGGGACACTCGGACACTGTGACACACGGACACAGGGACACATGGACACACGGACACACGGACACAGGGACACAGGGACACACGGACACTCGGACACACGGACACTCGGACACACGGACACAGGGACACACGGACACTGTGACACAGGGACACACGGACACACGGACACACGGACACACGGACACAGGGACACAGGGACACAGGGACAGGGACACACGGACACTGTGACACAGGGACACACGGACACACGGACACACGGACACACGGACACAGGGACACAGGGACACAGGGACACACGGACACTGTGACACAGGGACACACGGACACACGGACACAGGGACACAGGGACACACGGACACTGTGACACAGGGACACACGGACACAGGGACACAGGGACACACGGACACACGGACACAGGGACACAGGGACACACGGACACACGGACACAGGGACACAGGGACACTGTGACACACGGACACACGGACACACGGACACACGGACACTGTGACACAGGGACACTGTGACAGGGACACACGGACACAGGGACACTGTGACACACGGACACAGAGACACACGGACACACGGACACACGGACACAGGGACACAGGGACACTGTGACACACGGACACACGGACACTGTGACACAGGGACACTGTGACACTGTGACACACGGACACACTGACCATACACCTACGGACACACTGACCAACCGACCCATGGACACACGGACACACGGGGCCCACGGACCCCAAACCCCGCAGTTCCACATCCCACGGACCCGCACCCCACGATCCTCAGACCCCACGGCCACGGGATCCACTGACCCCACAGATTCATGGACACGCACCCCACTGACCCCACGGACCCCACTGACCCCACTGACCCCATGGACCCCACTGACCCCACGGACCCCACTGACCCCACGGACCCCACTGACCCCACGGACCCCACTGACCCCACGGACCCCACTGACCCCACAGATTCATGGACCCGCACCCCACTGACCCCACTGACCCCACGGGATCCACGGACCCCACTGACCCCACGGACCCCACGGACCCCGCGGGATCCACTGACCCCACGGACCCCACGGACCCCACGGACCCCATTGACCCCACTGACCCCACAGATTCATGGACCTGCACCCCACTGACCCCACTGACCCCACTGACCCCATTGACCCCATTGACCCCACTAACCCCATGGACCCCACTGACCCCATGGACCCCACATCTCCCAGACCCACGGACCCCGAACCCACAGCCCCTCACCCCTCACCCCCAGGACCCCCTCAGTGGCACCCACGCGGTGTGGGGTGGTCTGTGCACACGCACACGCGTGACCCCGCACGAGGATGCTCCGGGTGGCGATGAGGAGGGGTCACATCCCCGGGACCCCCCCGGTGCCCGGGGGACCCTGCCCGGACACTCCGGTGCCACCGCCGGGACCCCCCCACCCCTTACAGGTGCCGGTGCCCACGGGACGCCGCCGAGACCCCCGGTGTCCCCGCTGGGACCCCAAGTGACAGTGCCGGTGCCTGGGCATCACCCCCCGGACCCTGCGGTGCCCCCGCCGGGACCCCCGGTGCAGGTGCCAATGGCCGGACATCCCCACCGGGACCCCGAGTGCCGGTGCCGGTGCCCGGGGGACACCGCCAGGACCCCGGGGGCCGCTGCCCATGCCTGGACATCCCCCCGGTGTCCCCACCGAGACCCCCCATGGCGGTGCCCATGCCTGGACATCCCCCCCGGGTGCCCCCACCGGGACCCTCAGCTCCGGTCCCCATGCCCGGATATCCCCCTCCCCCATTCCCCCACCGGGACCCCCATGGCAGTGCCGGTCCCCAGCCCCCCCCCGCCAGTGCCCGGTAACGTGACCCGGTGCCGGCCGGCTCCTTTTCCACCCCATTAACCCCCGGCCCGCCCCCGGCGGCTCCTCCCCGCCCCGGGCCCCCCCCGGTTCCGCGGGGGGGGGGTTGGGGGGGTGCCCGTCCCGCCGCCGCGGCCCCGCCGAGCCATAAAGCCCATGGGGAGCCGGCCGGGCTGAGCACGGCGGGACCCGCGACCCCCCAGCAAGGTAAGGGCGGCCGGGGGGGGGTCCCGGGGGTCCCCCGAGAGCTGCGGGCACCGGCTGGTGGCACTGGGATGGCACCGGTGCTGGGGAGGGGAGCCCCGAGTCGCCTTGTCCCCCCCACTCCGGTGGCTCCGCACCCCCGTTGTCCCCTGTGTCGCCATCACCCCACAACCCCGTGACTCTGCCAGGCCACATCCCTGTGTCCCCAAGTCCTTCATTCCCCCGTCCCTAAATCCTTGTGTCCCACATTCCCATATCCTCATTTCTCCGTGTCCCCATGTCCCAATGTCCCCATGTCACGTATCACCACGTCCCCGTGTCCCTGGATCCCCATGTCCCCACATATCCCAGTGTCCCCATGTCCCCATGTCCCCATGCCCCACAGCCATGTGTCCCCATACCCCTGGGTCCCCATATCCTCAGATCCCAAATCCCCATCCCTGTGCCCCCCATCCCCATCCCGTGTCCCCATGTCACGTATCCTATGTCCCCAAGGCCCCTGTCCCTATACCCCATGTCCCTGTGTCCCCTGTGCCCCACATCCCATCCCATGTCCCATATCCCATGGCCTATGTCCCCATGGGCCCTGTCCCTTTATCCCCATGTCCCCATGTCCCCATGTCCCCATGTCCCCATGTCCCCATGTCCCCATGTCCCCATGTCCCCATATCCCCCCCATGTCCCCATGTCCCCAGTCCCCATGTCCCCATATTCCTGTGTCCCCATGTCTCTCCATCCCACTGTCCCCATGTCCCCATGTCCCCATGTCCCCATGTCCCCATGTCCCCAAGTCCCCATATCCCCATGTCCCCATATCCCCCAGTCCCCATGTCCCCTGTCCCCTGTCCCCATGTCCCCCAGTCCCCATGTCCCCATATCCCCATGTCCCCATGTCCCCCCATCCCACTGTTCCCATTCCCATTGGATTCTCCCGTCTCCCGGGGGGGGACAGCAGATGGGGGAAGGGGGGGACACACACACAGCACCCCCCAGGTCCCCATGGCTGGGATGGGCCGTCCCACAGCTGGACTGGGAAAGGGGTTATCCTGGAATTTGGGTTATCCTGGAATTTGGGTTATCCTGGGAGTGGGTTAGCTCAGGTGTGGGTTATCCTGGAATTTGGGTTATCCTGGAATCTGGGTTATCCCAGGTGTAGGTTGGTTATCCCAGGTGTGGGTTATCCCAGGTGTGGGTTGGTTATCCCAGGTGTGGGTTATCCCAGGTGTGGGTTGGTTATCCCAGGTGTGGGTTATCCCAGGTGTGGGATATCCTGAGTGTGGGTTATCCCAGAATTTGGGTTATCCCAGAATTTGGGTTATCCCTGGCATGGGTTATCCCAGGTGTGGTTTATCCCAGCTGTGGGTTATCCTGCAATTTGGGTTATCCCAGGTATGAATTATCCCATGTATGAATTACCCCAGGTTTGGGTTATCCCAGGAGTGGTTTATCCCAAGTGTGGATTATCCCAGGTGTGGGTTATCCCATGTATGAATTATCCCATGTATGAATTATCCCAGGTGTGGATTATTCCAGGTGTGCATTATCCCAGGTGTGCATTATCCCAGGTGTGGTTTATCCCAGGTGTGGTTTATCCCAGGTGTGGTTTATCTCATGTATGAATTATCCCAGGTGTGGATTATCCCAGGTGTGCATTATCCCAGGTGTGCATTATCCCAGGTGTGCATTATCCCAGGTGTGCATTATCCCATCGTCCCTTATCTCAGGTGTGAGCTGAGGAATCACTTTGGGGTCCCCCTGTGCTGGGTCCCCCATCCTGGCTGTGGCTGTGGTGGGCAGGGGACACCCCCGGGACCCTCATGGTCACCATGGGGACGGGGACACCCCCGGGACCCCCAGTGGGGCCGTGGGGGGGGACAGGGGACCCCCAGGACACACAGCAGGGCCAGAGCAGGGCCTGGGACCCTCATGGTGGCATTGGCAGTGACAGGGGACCCCTGGGACCTGGTGGTGGCCGTGACAGTGACACAGGAGTCACAGGACCCCCATGGTGGCATTGGCAGTGACAGGACCCCCATGGTGGCCGTGACAGTGACAGGGGATCTCTGAGCCCCACACTGGGGGGGTACTGGGGGTCCCTGTGCCCCCCGCGGGGACCATGGCAATGTCAGGAGACCCCTGTGGTGACAGTGGCAGGAACGACAGGACCCCCTGTGTCCCCTGAGGTGACAGTGGCAGCAATGACGGGGGTCCCTGTGTCCCCTCAGTGGCCGTGTCGGTGACAATGGGGGTCCCTGTGTCCCCTCAGGGGCCATGGCGGTGTCAGGGGCCCCGTGTGGTGACAGTGACAGTAATGACGAGGATCCCTGTGCCCCCCGCGGTGCCCATGGCAGTGCCAGTGCGGTCTCTGTGCCACTCTTGGTGGCCCTGATGGTGTCGGGGGTGCCCCGGGGCCCTTGCGCTGGCAGTGCCGGTGGCAGTGGGGACTCTGTGTCCCCTTTGGTGACAGTGTCGGTGGCGGTGGGGTCCCTGCATCCCTCCCGGTGGCCCTGGCGGTGGCAGTGGGGTCTCTGTGTCCCCTCGGTGACAATGTCAGTGGCAGTGGGGTCCCAGTGTCCCCTCAATGGCAGAGGGGTCCCAGTGTCCCCTCGGTGGCAGAGGGGTCCCAGTGTCCCCTCGGTGACAATGTCGGTGGCAGTGGGGTCCCAGTGTCCCCTCGGTGACAATGTCGGTGGCAGAGGGGTCCCAGTGTCCCCTCTCTGGCCCTGGCGGTGTCGCGGGCCCCCCGGGACCCCCTCTCTGGCGGTGGCGGGCGCGCGGGGCTCTGCATCTTAACGAGGGCTCCGTCAAAGCGCCTTTGTCCCCCCGCCAGCCCCATTGAAACCTCGGCTCCGGCCGCACAATGGCCCCACTGTCCCCTGTCCCCGTCCCTGTCCCCCCCCCCCCTCCACCGCCACCCCCCGCTCCAACCCCGCTGCGCCCACCCCGCGCCCCCATCCTCAACTGGGGCGACCCCGCCGTGGGGCTGGGGGGTCGGTCCCCACTCCCCCCTCCCCCCAAATCCCAGTTACCCCAGTACGGGGCAGCCCCTCGCCCCAGTTTGGGGGCGGTGGAAGGGGGGGGCGCGGCTGGCGGGGTGCCCGGTCACGCCTGGCACCGCCGCGCCGTGGGAACCGTGCCCGCGCCGCCGGTGCCAGCGGGACGCGGGGAACGGGGACGTGTCCCTGGGGGGCCACCCCCACCCCCACCCAGCCAGCCTGGACCCCCCGTGTAGGGCCGGGCTTCTGTGGTGACCCCCCCAAAGTGACCGGAACCCCCCCACCCCGAGGGGAAACTGAGGCACGGGGGGGTGTGGGGGGGGTTAATGGGTAACCGGGTGTGCCGCGGGCACCGGGAACAAGCTGCGGCTTGTCCCGAGCCGTGTCCGGCCACCGGAGCGCGCCCGGGGGGCACGAGGGGCACGTGGGGCCCACGGAGGGGGCGGTGACCCCAAAAATGAGGCGGGGGGGATGGGGAGAATAAAAAAAAAGGGGGTGGGGAGCAGAAAGGGGGGAGCAGGACGCAAAGAAGGGGGTCGGGACCACCCTAGAGGGGGGCAGGGGAGCCCAAGGGGTGCAGGGGGTGGGGGACACGGTGGCTTTGGGGACACGGGGGCTTTGGGGGACATGATGGCTTTGGGGACATGGGGGGCTTTGGGGACACGGTGGCTTTGGGGACATGGGGGGCTCTGGGGACACGGTGGCTTTGGGGACATGATGGCTTTGGGGGACATGGGGGGCTTTGGGGACACGGTGGCTTTGGGGGACATGATGGCTTTGGGGGACATGATGGCTTTGGGGGACACGGTGGCTTTGGGGGACATGGGGGGCTTTGGGGACATGGTGGCTTTGGGGGCGCACGGTGGCTTTGGGGACACGGTGGCTTTGGGGGCGCACGGTGGCTTTGGGGACACGGTGGCTTTGGGGACACGGTGGCTTTGGGGGCGCACGGTGGCTCTAGGGACACGGTGGCTCTGGGGACATGAGGGGACAGTGACTTCAGGGACAGGGGAGGCCCTGGGCACCCCCAAGAACTTGAGGACACAGTGTGGCTTTGGGGACACCCCGGTGGCTCTGGGCACCCCCAGCAGCTCCAGGACACGTGGTGGCTTTGGGGACACTCAGTGGCTCTGTGGGGACACCCCAACAGCCCATGCGGGACGGAGCAGCTCCGTGTCCCCTCTTTGGGGACACCGATGTCCCCTCTTGTCCCGGCTGCCACCGTCCCTTCCAGGACCTTTCTGTGGCAGCCGGGCCAGTGGCAGTGCCACCCGTGCCACCCGTGTCCCCCGGCTTTGGCGGGCACGGGGACACCGGGCTCCAAGGAGACCCCCCCGTGGTGCCACCCCCTCCCGGTGTCCCCGTGTCCCCGTGTCCCCGGCACGCTGCCCTTCCGCGGCGGAAGCGGGGGCTGAAAGGGCCTTTTTTGGGATGGGGACACCGGGACACGGGGACACGGGGACACCGGGGAGGCGCCTGGCGCTGCCCCCGGCCATTTGTCCCTGTCACCTCCCATTCATCCCCTTCCTCTTCCTCCCGGACTCCCGGGACAATTCCACGGGCACCGGAGCTGCCAGGGGACAGGGGAGGGACACGGGGGGGACACGGGGGGGACACAGAGGGGACACGGGGGGATTTGGGAGTGGGGGGGCACACGGAGGGATGGAGGGACATGAGGATGGACAGAGGGACACGGGGTGGGGGACAAAGGGATGGACGGAGGGATGGACAGAACGATGGACAGAGGGTTGGACAGGTACAGGGATGACCCCCCAGATCCCCCCTGAGCTGGGATGAGCCCGAGGATGATGGAGGATGGAGGAGGATGATGGAGGATGATGGAGGATGGAGGATGATGGAGGATGATGGAGGATGGAGGATGATGGAGGATGATGGAGGATGGAGGATGATGAAGGATGATGGAGGATGATGGAGGATGATGGAGGATGATGTCCTCCACCTCTCCCTGGGTCCCCTTTGATGACCCCTTCCACTTGTCCCTCACCTGTCCCTCACCTGTCCGTATCCCCTCAGATGATGTTCTCCACCCAACCCCCTCCACCTGTCCCTCACCCATCCCTCACCTGTCCCCATGTCCCCTCAGATGACATCCCCCACCTGTCCCTTACCCTAACCCTCACCTGTCCCCTCAGATGACGTCCTCCACCTGTCCCTCACCCATCCCTCACCTGTCCCTAACCTTAACCCTTGCCTGTCCCCTCAGATGACATCCCCCACCTGTCCCTCACCCATCCCTCACCTGTCCCTAACCCTAACCCTCACCTGTCCCTTCAGATGACATCTCCCACCTGTCCCTCACCCATCCCTCACTTGTCCCCGTGTCCCCTCAAATGACATCTCCCACCTGTCCCTCACCCATCCCACACCTGTCCCTTACCCTAACCCTTACCTGTCCCTTCAGATGACATCTCCCACCTGTCCCACACCCATTCGACACCCATCCCTCACCTGTCCCCGTGTCCCCTCAGATGACATCTCCCACCTGTCCCTCACCCATCCCTCACCTGTCCCCTCAGATGACATTCCCCACCTGTCCCACACCCATCCCTCACCCATCCCCCACCTGTCCCTAACCCTAACCCCTCACCTGTCCCCTCAGATGACGTCCCCCACCTGTCCCTAACCCTATCCCTCACCTGTCCCCTCAGATGACATCCCCCACCTGTCCCACACCCATCCCTAACCCTATCCCTCACCTGTCCCCTCAGATGACATCCCCCACCTGTCCCCCACCTGTCCCTAACCCTGTCCCTCACCTGTCCCCTCAGATGACGTCCTCCACCAAGGTGTATTACAGCCAGACCACTCAGACCGACAGCCGCCCGCTGATGGGGCCGGGGCTGCGGCGGCGCCGGGTGCTGACCAAGGACGGCCGCAGCAACGTGCGCATGGAGCACATCTCGGACAAGCGCTTCCTGTACCTCAAGGACCTGTGGACCACCTTCATCGACCTGCAGTGGCGTTACAAGCTCCTGCTTTTCTCCGCCACCTTCGCCGGCACGTGGTTCGCTTTCGGCGTGGTTTGGTACCTGGTGGCCGCGGCTCACGGCGACCTGCTGGAGTTCGAGCCGCCCGCCAACCACACGCCGTGCGTGATGCAGGTGCACACGCTGACCGGAGCCTTCCTCTTCTCGCTCGAGTCTCAGACCACCATCGGCTACGGCTTCCGCTACATCAGCGAGGAGTGCCCGCTGGCCATCGTGCTGCTCATCACGCAGCTGGTGCTCACCACCATCCTGGAGATCTTCATCACCGGCACCTTCCTGGCCAAGATCGCTCGGCCCAAGAAACGCGCCGAGACCATCAAGTTCAGCCAGAACGCCGTGGTGGCGCAGCACGACGGTAAAACGTGCCTGATGATCCGCGTGGCCAACATGAGGAAAAGCCTCTTGATCGGCTGCCAGGTGACGGGCAAGCTGCTGCAGACACACCTGACCAAGGAGGGCGAGAGCGTCCGCCTCAACCAGCTCAACGTGGATTTCCAGGTGGACACGTCGTCGGACAGCCCCTTCCTCATCCTGCCCCTCACCTTTTACCACGTGCTGGACGAGGCCAGCCCGCTGCGGGACGTGTCGCTGCGCTCGGGGGACGGCGACTTCGAGCTCGTGGTCATCCTGAGCGGTACCGTGGAATCCACCAGCGCCACGTGCCAGGTGCGCACGTCTTACCTGCCCGAGGAGATCCTGTGGGGCTACGAGTTCACGCCGGCCATCTCGCTGTCGGCCAGCGGCAAGTACGTGGCCGATTTCAGCCTCTTCGACCGCGTGGTGAAGGTGGCACCGCCCTGCTGCCACCACGAGGCCGTGCGGTTCGGGGACCCCGAGAAGGTGAAGTTGGAGGAGTCGCTGAGGGAGGCGGAGCGGGAGGGGGAGGGGGCCCCGCTCAGCGTCCGCATCAGCAACGTCTGAGGGGGGACACGGAGGTGACATCGGCACCCGGGTGGCACCGGGGCAAGGGCGTGGTGGAGGATGCTGGAGGTGGCACCGGAGTTGAGGGGACACCAATGTCTGGAGGTGGCACCAGCCCTGGAACTGTCACCTGCCCCAAAGGGACACCAGTGTCTGGAACTGTCACCTGCCCCAAAGGGACACCAGCGTCTGGAACTGTCACCAGCCCCGGAGGTGCCACCAGCCCCAAAGGGACACCAATGTCTGGAGGTGCCACCAGCCCCAAAGGGACACCAATGTCTGGAACTGTCACCAGCCCTGGAACTGTCACCAGCCCCAAAGGGACACCAATGTCTGGAGGTGTCACCAGCCCTGGAACTGTCACCTGCCCCAAAGGGACACCAGCGTCTGGAACTGTCACCAGCCCTGGAGGTGCCACCAGCCCCAAAGGGACACCAATGTCTGGAGGTGCCACCAGCCATGGAGTTGTCACCAGCCCCAAAGGGACACCAATGTCTGGAGGTGGCACCAGCCCCGGAGGTGTCACCAACCCCAAAGGGACACCAGTGTCTGGAACTGTCACCAGCCCCGGAACTGTCACCAGCCCCAAAGGGACACCAACATCTGGAGGTGCCACCAGCCCTGGAGTTGTCACCAGCCCCAAAGGGACACCAGTGTCTGGAGGTGCCACCAGCCACAAAAGGACACCAGTGTCTGGAACTGTCACCAGCCCTGGAACTGTCACCAGCCCCAAAGGGACACCAATGTCTGGAGATGCCACCAGCCCCAAAGGGACACAAATATCTGGAGGTGTCACCAGCCCTGGAGGTGTCACCAACCCCAAAGGGACACCAGTGTCTGGAACTGTCACCAGCCCCGGAGGTGTCACCAACCCCAAAGGGACACCAGTGTCTGGAGGTGGCACCAGCCCCAATGGGACACCAACATCTGGAGGTGCCACCAGCCCTGGAGGTGCCACCAGCCCCAAAGGGACACCAGTGTCTGGAGATGTCACTGGATTCCAGGGGACACCAACATCTGGAGGTGCCATCAGCCCTGGAGGTGCCATCAATGCTTGGAAGTGTCACCAGCCTCAGAGTGTCACCAAGTGTGGAAGTTTGGAGTTTTCACCAGTTTCAATGGGACACCAGTGTCTGGAGGTGTCACCAGCGCCCAAAAGTGTCACCAACGCCTGGAGGTGTCACCAGCCCCAAAGTGTCACCAGTCCCAGAGTGTCACCAGCCCCTGGAGGTGACACCAGGCCCAAGGGGATGTCAGTGTCTGAAGAAGCCACCAGCCCCCGAGTGTCATCGGTGCTGGGGTGTCACCAACCCTGGAGATGTCACCAGTCCTTGGAACTGTCACCAGCCCCAAAGTGACACCATTTGACACATTTGAAGGTGACACCAAAGCTTGGAGGTGCCACCAGCCCTGAGGCGACACCAACAGCTGGAGGTGACACCAGCCCCAAAGTGCCACCAGTGCCTGCAGGTGCCACAAATCCTCCAGTCCCCCAAGGTGTCCCCAGTTCCAGGGTGCCACCAACGCCTGGAGGTGTCACTAACCCCTGGAAGTGTCACCATCTGGAGGTGTCACCAATACATGGAGGTGCCACCAACCCCAAAGTGCCACCAAGCCCTGGAGGTGACACCAGCCTCAAAGTGCCACCAGTGCCTGGAAGTGTCACCAATCCCTGGAGGTGCCACCAGTCCCTGGTGCCACAAAGTGCCACCAAACCCCTGAGGTGACACCAGCCCCAAAGTGCCACCAATGCCTGGAATTGCCACCAACCCCCGGAGGTGCCACCACCCCAAAAGTGTCACCAACCCCCGGAGGTGCCACCAGTCCCCAGGGGGCCGCTGCTCCCCTCCCCCAGGGGAAACTGAGGCAGGAGACCCCCCCCCCCCCCCCACAGCGCTGGACCCCCCTCCCTGTCCCCTCCCCCCCACTCCGGGCAGTGTCGGGGGGTCCCCCCGGGGTGTCACCGATAATCGGCCACCGTGTCCCCTCCCCCCTCCCCTCCCCCCCGGGCCGGGGTCCCCTCCCCCCGCCCGTCGCTGCTGCTTAACGTAGACCCCGCAATTAACGCGGCCCCCCCCGCGCCGGGGCAATTAGTGCCACTAATTAAAGGTGTCAGTAATGAGGAAGGAGCGGGACCCCCCCCCCCCGGGACCCCCAAAACCGCCCCTCCCCTCCCCCCCCGCCCCGGGGGGGGCCGAGCTCGGTTTGGGGGCGGGGGGGGAGGGGCAGGAGTTCAATAAAGGTGACGTCGATGGTGGGGGGTGTCCCCAGTGTTCCCCCCCCCGCAATGTCCCCAAGGGTCCCAAATGCCACCCCCCAAAGGGTCCCCCGGTGTCACCAGGGACCCCCCCTCAATGTCTCTCAGTCCCCAAGGTCCTCCCACAATGTCCCTCAATGTCCCCTGGATCCCCCAAAATCTTCTCAACGTCCCCAGAGACCCTCCCAGTGTCCCCAGGGACCCTCCAGTGTCCCCAGGGACCCTCCAATGTCCCCAGGGACCCTCCAATGTCCCCAGAGACCCCTCATTGTCCCCAGGGAACCCCCAGTGTCCCCCAGGATCCCCCCCAGTGTCCCCAGGATCCCCCCCAGTGTCCCCAGAGACCCCCCAGTGTCCCCAGAGACCCCCCCAGTGTCCCCAGGATCCCCCCCAGTGTCCCCAGGGACCCCCCAGTGTCCCCAGGGACCCCCCCCAGTGTCCCCAGGGACCCCCCAGTGTCCCCAGGGACCCCCCAGTGTCCCCAGAGACCCCCCAGTGTCCCCAGGGACCCTCCAATGTCCCCAGAGACCCCGCATTGTCCCCAGGGACCCCCCAGTGTCCCCAGGATCCCCCCCAGTGTCCCCAGGGACCCCCCAGTGTCCCCAGGGACCCCCCAGTGTCCCCAGGATCCCCCCCAATGTCCCCAGGGACCCCCCAGTGTCCCCAGAGACCCTCCAATGTCCCCAGGGAACCCCCAGTGTCCCCCAGGATCCCCCCCAGTGTCCCCCCAGTGTCCCAGGTGTCCCTCCCCAGTGTCCCCAGGGACGCCCCCAGTGTCCCAGGTGTCCCCCCCAGTGTCACCAGGCCAGGTAAAGGACACAGGTTTATTTCCAGTACCCCTCCCCCCCCCATCCCAGTACAGACTGGGACCAGTGGGACACTCGTGGTGTCCCCGCCCCCTCCCAGAGCCCCCCAGGGGACAAGGAGGGGACAATGGGGGGGAGGGGACGGCAAGGGGGGAACGAGGTGAGGGGACAAGGGGGGACAAAGAGGGGACAAAAAGGGGGAGAAGGGGACAATGGGAGGGGACAAAAGGGGGGACAACGGCGGAGGACAAGGGAGGATGACAGGGGACAAAGAGGGGGACAAGGGGGACAAAGAGGGGACAGAAGTGGGGACACAGGGACCCCCCAGCCCCCCCAAGTTCCAGAGGCAGCGGCGGCGAAGGCACCGGGCGAGGATTTTAAAAAAAAACGGCAGCGAAAATCCCGCGGGAATTCCGGGAATTGGGAAAAAGTGTCCGGGGGGGCGGGGGTGACGTCACACCAGGAACGAGGAGGTTTGCTTGAACTCGCCCTGTGGGGACACGGGGACATCAGTGGGGACACGGGGACATCAATGGGGACACGGGGACAGCCATGGGAACACGGGGACATCAATGGGGACACGGGGACATCAATGGGGACACGGGGACGGACATGGGGACACGGGGACGGCCATGGGGACACGGGGACATCAATGGGGACACGGGGACGGCCATGGGGACAGGGATGGGGACATGGGGACAGCCATGGGGACACGGGGACGGACACGGGGACAGCCATGGGGACACGGGGACGGACACGGGGACGGACATGGGGACACGGGGACGGACATGGGGACACGGGGACGGACATGGGGACACGGGGACAGCCGTGGGGACACGGGGACATCAATGGGGACACGGGGACAGCCGTGGGGACACGGGGACGGACATGGGGACACGGGGACGGACATGGGGACAGCCATGGGGACATGGGGACAGGGATGGGGACACGGGGACAGCCGTGGGGACACGGGGACAGCCATGGGGACACGGGGACAGCCATGGGGACAGCCGTGGGGACAGCCGTGGGGACACGGGGACAGGGATGGGGACACGGGGACAGCCGTGGGGACAGGGATGGGGACACGGGGACGGACATGGGGACACGGGGACAGCCATGGGGACACGGGGACAGCCATGGGGACAGGGATGGGGACACGGGGACAGCCATGGGGACAGCCATGGGGACACGGGGACGGCCATGGGGACACGGGGACAGCCATGGGGACACGGGGACGGCCATGGGGACACGGATGGGGACACGGGGACAGGACAGTGACAGGGTCATTAATGGGGACAGTAAAGGGACATTGACGGGACTGTTAACGGGGACAGTGATGGGGACATTCATGGGGACACGGGGACATCAGTGGGACACTAGAATGGACATTCATGGGGACATCAATGGGGACATGGGGACATCAGTGGGGACATCACTGGGGACAAAGGGACATCACAGGTGACACCATCACCCCCCCACCACCCCCATCCCCACCCCGCGGGACCCTCCTGCCAAGGGACACTGGGGACACCGAGCTGTCTGTCCCCTGCAGGGTGGTGGCAGGTCCCCAGGGCGTCCCCAGGGTGTCCCCAGGGTGTCCCCAGGGTGTCCCCAGGGTGTCCTCACCTCGCTGCGCCGTGAGGGTTGGCTGTAAATCACTTTCTTCCCGCCGGCACTGCGGGGAAATGGGGATTGGGATGTGCCACCCCCTCGGTGTCCCCTCTGTCCCCACCGGGGGACACCCCGAGGGATGGAGGTGACACCGGGGTGACACCAAAGGGACACGGGGGGGGTGGGATCACCCAGGAGCAGGAGGTGGCTCTGGAGGGACTCACTCTGTTTTTTCTGGAAAAAAGGGAAAAAACGGGATCAGGGGAGGGGACACGGGGGGACATTATTGGGACACGGGGGGACATTCCCAGGGACACGGGGACATTCCCGGGGACACAGGGACATTCCCGGGCCATTTCCTGATCCATGGGGTCATTCCCAGTCCATCCCAGTCCAATCCCAGTCCATCCCAGCCCATCCCAAACTGTCCCCAGTCTATTCCAAACCATTCCCAGTCCATTCCAGTCCGTCCCAGTCCATTCCCAGTCCGTCCCAAACCATTCCCAGTCCATCCCATTCCAATCCCAATCCATCCCAGTCCATCCCATTCCAATCCCAGTCCATCCCAGCCCATCCCAAACCATCCCCAGTCCATTACCAGACCATTCCCAGTCCATCCCAAACCACTCCCAGTTCATCCCAGTCCATCCCAAACCATTCCCAGTCCACCCCAGTCCATTCCCAGACCACCCCAGTCCGTCCCAAACCATTCTCAGTCCATCCCATTCCAATCCCAGTCCATCCCAGCCCATCCCAAACCATTCCCAGTTCATCCCATTCCAATCCCAGTCCATCCCAGTCCATCCCAAACCATTCCCAGCCCATCCCAGTCTGTCCCAGTCCATTCCCAGCCCGTCCCAGTCCATTCCCAGCCCATCCCAGTCCATTCCCAGTCCATCCCAAACCATTCCCACCCCATCCCAGTCTATTCCAAACCATTCCCACCCCATCCCAGTCTATTCCAAACCATTCCCACCCCATCCCAGTCTATTCCAAACCATTCCCAGCCCATTCCCAGCCCATCCCAGTCCATCCCAAACCATTCCCAGCCCATCCCAGTCTGTCCCAAACCATTCCCAGCCCATCCCAGTCCATTCCCAGCCCGTCCCAGTCCATTCCCAGCCCGTCCCAGTCCATCCCAGTCCGTCCCAGCCCATTCCCAGTCCGTCCCAGCCCGTCCCAGTCCATCCCAGTCACTCACTGCTGAAGTAGCCACGGCTGTAGGCGAACCAGACCCCGAAGCCGGCGAGTGCCAGGACCAGGAGCAGCAGAACCACGGCGGCCACGATGCCCCCCACGTTCACCTCACCTGGGCAGGGAATCGGGAATTCGGGGTTCCCAAATCCAAACGGGGCAGGATCCATCTGGGAGCTGATCCCAGTGGGAATTTTGGGGTTCCCAAATCCAGACGGGGCTGGATCCAGCAGGGAGCTGATCCCAGTGGGAATTTTGGGGTTCCCAAATCCAGACGGGGCTGGATCCAGCAGGGAGCTGATCCCAGTGGGAATTTTGGGGTTCCCAAATCCAGACGGGGCTGGATCCAGCAGGGAGCTGATCCCAGTGGGAATTTTGGGGTTCCCAAATCCAGACGGGGCTGGATCCAGCAGGGAGCTGATCCCAGTGGGAATTTTGGGGTTCCCAAATCCAAATGGGGCTGGAATCGAGGCTGGATCCATCTGGGAGCTGATCCCAGTGGGAATTCTGGGATTGGGGCTGTATCCAACTGGAGGGGGATAGATCCCAGCAGGGAACAGATCCCAGTGGGAATTTTGGGGTTCCCAGTTCCAAACAGGGCTGGGATTGGGGCTGGATCCATCTGGAGGGGGATAGATCCCAGCAGGGAACAGATCCCAGTGGGAATTTTGGGGTTCCCAGCTCCAAATGGGGCTGGGATTAGGGTCAGATCCACCTGGATTCCAGCAGGAATTTTGGGGTTCCTGATTCCAAGTGGAACTGGGATTGGGATTGGATAAAACTGGAGTGAGATGGATCCCAGCAGGGAACAGATCCCAGCTGGAATTTTGGGGTTCCTGACTCCAATGGGGCTGGGATTGGGGTTGGATCCACCTGGGGAGCAGCTGGATCTCAAAAGAAAAAAGATCCCAGTGGGAATTTGGGGGTTCCCAGCTCCAAATGTGGGATCGGCCATTCCCACATTCCTGCTATCCCGGGGCTCATTAACATAATTAATGAGGCCGATCCTGGGGGCGGGGCTGGAGAAGGGCCGGGAGGGGCAGGAATGGGATCAGGAATGGGATCAGGGTCAGGAATGGGATCAGGAATGGGAATGGGATCAGAATCAGGATCAGGAATGGGATCAGGGTCAGGAATGGGATCGGGAATGGGATCAGGGTCAGGAATGGGATCGGGTTTGGGATCAGGATCAGGAATGGGATCGGGAATGGGATCAGGGTCAGGAATGGGATCGGGTTTGGGATCAGGATCAGGAATGGGATCAGGATCAGGAATGGGATCGGGAATGGGATTGGGAATGGGATCGGGTTTGGGATCAGGAATGGGATCAGGAATGGGATCAGGATCAGGAATGGGATCAGGAATGGGATTGGGATCGAGTCTGGGATCGGGTTTGGGATCAGGAATGGGATTGGGAATGGGACTGGGGTCGGGTTTGGGATCAGGAATGGGATTGGGAATGGGATTGGGATCAGGATCAGGAAAGGGAACGGGAATGGGATCGGGATCAGGAATGGGATTGGGATCGAGTCTGGGATCAGGAATGGGACTGGGATTGGGTTTGGGATCAGGAATGGGATCAGGATCAGGAATGGGATTGGGAATGGGATCAGGAATGGGACTGGGGTCGGGTTTGGGATCAGGAATGGGATCAGGATCAGGAATGGGATTGGGAATGGGATCAGGAATGGGATTGGGGTCAGGTTTGGGATCAGGAATGGGATTGGGAATGGGATCGGGATCAGGAATGGGATCGGGAATGGGATCAGGATCAGGAAAGGGATCGGGATCGGGAATGGGATCGGGTTTGGGATCAGGGATGGGATTGGGGTCAGGTTTGGGATCGGGAATGGGATCAGGACTGGGATTGGGGTCGGGTTTGGGATTGGGGTCGGGTTTGGGATCAGGAATGGGATTGGGGTCGATCCTTACTGGCCTCCATGCGGAACACGTCGGATTTCTGGGGGGTCCCCACGTTGTTGGAGGCCTCGCAGTGATAATCACCCGTGTCCCAGCCCCCCACAGGCTCAAAAACCTGGAAAAGGGGCAGGGAAAAATGGGGAAAAATGGGGAAAAATGGGGAAAAATGGGGAAAAATGGGGAAAAATGGGGGAAAATGGGGGAAAATGGGGGAAAATGGGGAAAAATGGGGAAAAATGGGGAAAAATGGGGAAAAATGGGGAAAAATGGGGAAAAAATGGGGAAAAATGGGGAAAAATGGGGAAAAATGGGGAAAAATGGGGAAAAATGGGGGAAAATGGGGAAAAATGGGGAAAAATGGGGAAAAATGGGGGAAAATGGGGGAAAAAAGGGGGAAAAAGGGGGAAAAAAGGGGGAGAAAGGGAGGAAGGGAAGAAGAAGAAAAAGAGGAGGAAAGGGAAAGAGTTGGGGAAGAAAGAGGAGGGAAGGGGAAAAAGAGAAAAGTGGAGAAGGGAGAGGGAGAAGCGCAGGAAAAAAATGGGGAAAAGGGCAGGAAAAAAGGGAAATGGAGAGGAAAACGGGGAAAAGGGACAGGGGAAAAGGGAGAAGGGCAGGAAAAGGGAGAAAAGGGAGAAAAGAAGGGAAAATCAGGAAAAGAGTGGAAAAGGGCAGGGAAAAAAAGGGGGAAAAGGGGAGAAAAAAAGGGCAGGAAAAGGGCGGGAAAAAAAGGGGGAAAGGGCGGGAAAAAAGGGGGAAAAGGGCGGGAAAAAAGGGGGAAAATGCGGGAAACAAAGGGATAAAAGGGCGGGAAACAAAGGGAGAAAAAGGGCAGGGAAAAAAGGGGGAAAAGGGCGGGAAAAAAAGGGGGAAAAGGGCGGGGAAAAAAGGGGGAAAGGGCGGGAAAAAAGGGGGAAAAGGGCGGGAAAAAAGGGGGAAAAGGGCGGGAAAAAAGGGGGAAAAGGGCGGGAAAAAAGGAGACGAGGGCAGGAAAAAAAGGAGAAAAGGGCAGGAAAAAAAGAAGAGGGCAGAAAAAAAGGAGAAAAGGGCAGGAAAAAAAGGAGAAAAGGGCAGGAAAAAAAGGAGAAAAGGGCAGGAAAAAAAGGGGGAAAAGGGCAGGAAAAAAGGGGGAAAAGGGCGGGAAAAAAGGGGGAAAAGGGCGGGAAAAAAAGGAGAAAAGGGCAGGAAAAAAAGGGGGAAAAGGGCGGGAAAAAAAGGAGAAAAGGGCAGGAAAAAAGGGGGAAAAGGGCAGGAAAAAAAGGAGAAAAGGGCAGGAAAAAAGGAGAAAAGGGCAGGAAAAAAGGAGAAAAGGGCAGGAAAAAAAGGAGAAAAGGGCAGGAAAAAAGGAGAAAAGGGCAGGAAAAAAGGAGAAAAGGGCAGGGGGAAAAGGAGAAAAGTGCAGGAAAAAAAGGAGAAAAGGGCAGGGAAAAGGAGAGAAGGAGAAGCAGAGGGCAGGGAGGCGTCGGCACTCACCAGCTCCCCCGTGCTCGGGTCCAGGCTGTAGGAGGAGTTGCGGAAGGCGGGGCTGGATTTGGGGTCCCGGGGCAGCTCCGTGCCGTCCTTGTACCAGCGGAAGGTGGGCGGGGGCGAGCCCTGCTCCTCCGAGCAGCGCAGCACGGCCCGGGCACCCACCGTGACTGAGCTGGGCACGTGGGCGAGCGGCTTGCCAGGGGGCACTGCGGGTGGCAGAGACGGGGACAGTGACGGGGATGGGGACAGGGGCAGGGATGGGGACAGGGATGGGGACAGGGATGGGGACGGGGACAGGGACGGCACCGCCTGGAGCCACTCCGGGGACAGGGATGGGGACATGGACAGTGACAGGGACGTGGACAGGGATGGGGACGGGGATGGGGACGGCACCGCCTGGAGCCACCCCGGGGACAGGGACGGGGACAGGGATGGGGACGGCACCGCCTGGAGTGACCCCAGAGACAGAGACAGGCACGGGGACAGGGACAGTGACAGGGACAGCACCTCCTGGAGCCACCCCGGGGACAGGGATGGGGACACGGACAGTGACAGGGATGGGGACAGCACCGTCTGGAGCCACCCCAGGGACGGGGACAGGGACGGGACATGGACAGCACGGTCTGGAGTCACCCGGGGTACCGGGACGGGGACAGTGACAGTGACAGCACCGTCTGGAGTGACCCCAGGGACAGTGACAGGGACAGAATCGTCTGGAGTGACCCCAGGGACAGTGACAGGGACAGAATCGCCTGGAGTCACCACAGGGACAGGGACAGTGTCCCTCCCTCCTGGCTGGGTGCCCCCATTGAACGTTGGGACAACAAATCCTGAGCAGGGAGGGGACAAGGGACATGGACAAGGCCAGGGATGGGTGACAAGGACAGGGCCAGGCTTGGGGACAGTGGTGGCCTCACCCTGGACGATGAGGTTGACCTCGCTCTTGGAGATGTGGCTGCCATCCCCCACCACCTCACAGATGTACTTCCCGCTGTCCTCCCGGGTCACCGACTGGAACCGGATGGACGTGCGGGAAAACTGGACACGGTCCCGGTACGGCTCTGGGGGACAGAGCTGGGACATGGCGGGGACAGCAGGGGGACACGGCGGGGACACCCCACAGCCCCATGGGGACACCCCACAGCCCCATGGGGACACCCCACAGCCCCATGGGGACACACAGGGACACCCCCACAGCCCCATAGGGACACCCCACAGCCCCATAGGGACACCCCACAGCCCCATAGGGACACACAGGGACACCCCACAGCCCCATAGGGACACCCCACAGCCCCATAGGGACACCCCACAGCCCCATAGGGACACACAGGGACACCCCACAGCCCCATAGGGACACCCCACAGCCCCATAGGGACACCCCACAGCCCCATAGGGACACACAGGGACACCCCCACAGCCCCATAGGGACACCCCACAGCCCCATGGGGACACCCCACAGCCCCATAGGGACACGGCGGGGACACCCCACAGCCCCATGGGGACACCCCCACAGCCCCATAGGGACACACAGAGACACCCCCACAGCCCCATGGGGACACCCCACAGCCCCATGGGGACACCACGGGGACACCCCACAGCCCCATAGGGACACCCCACAGCCCCATAGGGACACACAGAGACACCCCCACAGCCCCATAGGGACACCCCACAGCCCCATGGGGACACGGCGGGGACACCCCACAGCCCCATGGGGACACCACGGGGACACCCCACAGCCCCATGGGGACACACAGGGACACCCCCACAGCCCAATGGGGACACCCCACAGCCCCATAGGGACACCGCGGGGACACCCCATTGCCCTACAGGGACACCACAGAGACACCCCCACAGCCCCATGGGGACACCACGGGGACACCCCACAGCCCCATAGGGACACCCCACAGCCCCATAGGGACACACAGGGACACCCCCACAGCCCCATAGGGACACGGTGGGGACACCCCCACAGCCCCATAGGGACACCACGGGGACACCCCACAGCCCCATGGGGACACCCCACAGCCCCATGGGGACACCACGGGGACACCCCACAGCCCCATAGGGACACCCCACAGCCCCATAGGGACACTACGGGGACACCCCACAGCCCCATAGGGACACCCCACAGCCCCATAGGGACACCCCCACAGCCCCATAGGGACACCCCCACAGCCCCATGGGGACACACAGAGACACCCCCACAGCCCCATAGGGACACACAGGGACACCCCCACAGCCCCATAGGGACACGGCGGGGACACCCCACAGCCCCATAGGGACACCACGGGGACACCCCCACAGCCCCATAGGGACACCACGGGGACACCCCATTGCCCTACAGGGACACCCCGGTACGGCTCTGGGGGACAGAGCTGGGACATGGAGGGGACAGCAGGGGGACACCGCGGGGACACCCCACAGCCCCATAGGGACACCACAGAGACACCCCCACAGCCCCATGGGGACACCCCACAGCCCCATGGGGACACCACAGGGACACCCCATTGCCCTACAGGGACACCCCGGTACGGCTCTGGGGGACACTGAGCTGGGACATGGCGGGGACATCATGGGGACACTCCCATGGCACCACAGGGACACCGAGCTGGGACACTGCAGGGACACCCCAATGTCCCCACGGGCTTAAGGAGCTCCTAATGTCCCCACGGGCTTGGGGACCCCCCAATGTCCCCACGGGCTTGGGGACCCCCCAATGTCCCCACGGGCTTGGGGACCCCCCAATGTCCCCACGGGCTTTAGGAATCCACTCTCCCATGGGGACCACCCCCACTGTCCCCACAGGGCCCCCCCGCTGTCCCCCCATTCCTGCTCTCCCCTCTGTCCCCCTCTGTCCCCTGCTGTCCCCAGTGTCCCCTGCTCTCCCCGCTGTCCCCCCCCTGTCCCCGCTGTCCCCCCGTACCTGTGAGCTCCCCCCCGTAGTAGATGAGCCCCAGCGAGGATCCTTTCTGGAATTTCCACTCGATGCGGGGGTCGCTCCCGGCCGAGCGGAACGCGGTGCAGGGAATGTCCACGGCTGAGACAGAACCGGGACAGCGGGATCACACAGAACCGGGCCAGGAACCGGGCCAGGACCAGCCCAAACCGGGATCACACAGAACCGGGCCAGGAACAGGGCCAGCCCAAACCGGGATCACACAGAACCGGGACAGGGCCAGCCCAAACCGGGATCACACAGAACCGGGCCAGGAACAGGGCCAGCCCAAACCGGGATCACACAGAACCGGGCCAGGACCAGCCCAAACCGGGATCACACAGAACCGGGCCAGGACCAGCCCAAACCGGGATCACACAGAACCGGGCCAGGAACAGGGCCAGGACCAGCCCAAACCGGGATCACACAGAACCGGGCCAGGAACAGGACCAGCCCAAACCGGGATCACACAGAACCGGGCCAGGACCAGCCCAAACCGGGATCACACAGAACCGGGACAGGGCCAGCCCAAACCGGGATCACACAGAACCGGGACAGGGCCAGCCCAAACCGGGATCACACAGAACCGGGCCAGAACCGGGGCCAGAACCAGCCCAAACCGGGATCAGGCAGAACCAGGAACAGGGCTGGGACAGCAGGATCAGCAGAACCAGAGCCAGAGCCAGAACCAGCCCAAACCAGGCTCTGGCAGAACCAGGACCAGAGCTAGAACCAGGGCCAGGGCCAGGGGCAGCCCAAACCGGGCTCAGCCAGAACCAGAACCAGAACCAGCCCAAATCCGGATCAACCCAAACCTGGATCAGCCCAGAACGCTGGGCTCAGCCAGAACCAGAACCAGGGCCAGTCTAAACCCAGATCAGCCAGAACCAGGGCCAGCCCAAACCCAGACTGGCCCAGAAAGCCAGGCTCAGCCAGAACCAGCATTGGCCAGAACCAGGGTCAGCCCAGAATGGGACTGGAACAGGGATCAACCAAACTGGGATCACCCCAGATCGGGATCAGCCCAAACTGGGATCATCCTGAACTGGAATAACCCTGAGCTGGGATTACCCAAACCCAGGATCATCCCAAACTGGGATTATCCAAACCCAGGATCATCCCAAACTGGGATTACCCAAACCCAGGATCACCCCAAACTGGGATTATCCAAACCCAGGATCATCCCAAACTGGGATTACCCAAACCCAGGATCATCCCAAACTGGGATTATCCAAACCCAGGATCATCCCAAACTGGGATTACCCAAACCCAGGATCATCCCAAACTGGGATTATCCAAACCCAGGATCATCCCAAACTGGGATTACCCAAACCCAGGATCATCCCAGACTGGGATTACCCAAACCCAGGATCATCCCAAACTGGGATTATCCAAACCCAGGATCACCCCAAACAGATCACTGCAAACCAGGATCATCTCAAACTTAGACCACCCCAAACTGGTACCATCCCAAAAAGGGATCACCTTAAACTGGGCTCACCCCAGAGTGGGATCACCCCAAAACCAGGATCACCCCAAAACCAGGATCACCCTGAATGGGGATCACCCCTCACCAAGATGACCCCAAACCAGGATCACCCAAACTGTGACTGCCCAAACCAGGATCACCCCAAAACAAGGACAACCCTGAAGTGGGATTACCCCAAAGCTGGGACCACCCAAACCAGGATCACTGCAAACCCAGATCACTCCAAAACTGGGATCATCCTAAACTGGGATCATCCTAAACCAGGAACACCCCAAAACTGGGACCACCCAAACCAGGATCTCTGCAAACCCAGATCACTCCAAAACTGGGACCACCCTGAACCGGGATCATCCCAAACTGGGACCACCCAAAACCAGGAACACCCCAAAACTGGGACCACCCAAACCAGGCTGACCCCAAACCAAACCCCCAAACTCTCCCCAGGCAGAGCCCCCACCCCTGACCCTGGGATCCCCTGGGGTGACAGGACCTGGTGACACTTTGGGGACACATTAGGGGTACATTGGGGACATTTTGGGGACACACTGGGGACACATTTGGGGACACATTTGGGGACACTTTGGGGACACTCACATTTGTGCTCCGGCACTTCCTTGTCCTCCGAGGTCACCTGGGCTGTGGCCAGCGCGGCTACCGAGAGAAACCAGGGCTGAGCCACCCGGGGGGGGGCCGGGAGGTCACCGGGAGCCCCGGGCACGGTCACGGCTCCTGGCCCGGGAGCCGGAAAATCCCGTCCGGGCACCTCCCGCCCTGCCCAGTTCCTGCCCAGTTCCTGCCCAGTTCCTGCCCAGTTTCTGCCCAGTTTCGCAGGAAACCGGCCGGGAATGTCGCAATTCCGCGAGCTCCGCGTGCGCGGGCACGGGGACACCCCCGATGTCACCCCCCGGTGTCACCCCCCGGTGTCGCATCCCCGGTGTCGGGACATTCTCCGGCCCGGGTTTGGCGCCGGTGACTCATTCCAAGCGGGAATGTCACCGGGAATGTCGCCGGGAACGCCTCGGCCGCCACCCTGCTGTGCCACCTTTGCACCCCGAGCCGCTGCCAAGCGAAACCCGGGAGGGAAAAGCGGGATTTGGGAGGGGAAAATTGGGATTTGGGGGGGAAAAAAATGGGATTTGGGAGGGGAAAATTGGGATTTGGGAGGGGAAAATTGGGATTTTGGGGGGAAAAAAAAATCGCGATTTGGAGAAAAAAATGGGACTTGGGGGGGGGAAAGTCGGGATTTGTGGGGAAAAAAAAATCGGGATTTAGGAGGGAAAGATAAGGATTGAGAGGCGCAAATGGAAAAATCGGGATTTTGGGGGGGGGAACGGCAGAAAAATTGGGATTTGGGGGAAAAGGGTGGAAAAATCGGGATTTGGGGTCTGGGAATGCCATGGAAGCTCAGCCTGGAGCGGCTCGGGGAAGAGGGGATGGGATTTTGGGAGTGTTTGGGTGGATCTGGGGAATAAAAAACAGGACGGGAACATTCCCTGGGATTTTGGGATCAACCCGGGGTGAGGATCCCGACCGGGACCGGGTCTAAATCTGCTGGGATTGGGCAAATCCCGACCTGGTTTGAGTCCAAATAAACCAGAATTGGGTTAATCCCAATCTCTTGTAGGTCAAATCATTTGGGATCGGGTTAATCCCGACCCTTTTTGGGTCCAAATAAACCGGGACTGGGTTAATCCCGACCCGTTTCGTGTCCAAATAAACCGGGACTGGATTAATCCCGACCCGTTTTGGGTCCAAATAAACCGGGACTGGGTTAATCCCGACCCGTTTTGGGTCCAAATAAACCGGGACTGGGTTAATCCCGACCCGTTTTGGGTCCAAATAAACCGGGATCGGGTTAATCCCGACCCGTTTTGGGTCCAAATAAACCGGGACTGGGTTAATCCCGACCCATTTTGGGTCCAAATAAACCAGGACTGGGTTAATCCCGACCCGTTTTGGGTCCAAATAAACCGGGATCGGGTTAATCCCGACCCGTTTTGGGTCCAAATAAACCGGGACTGGGTTAATCCCGACCCATTTTGGGTCCAAATAAACCAGGACTGGGTTAATCCCGACCCGTTTTGGGTCCAAATAAACCGGGATCGGGCCAATCCTGGCTCGTTTTGGGCCCGACCCAGCCGGGGTCTGGTTAATCCCGGCTCAGGCCAGGCGGGATGGGGTTAATCCCGGCATTGTTGAACACAATGGAGGGGACAGGAAGGCCACCCCTGCCACCGCCACCGCCATTCCCGGTGCCTCCGGTCCGGATGCGCCGCCCGAACCTCGGGACCCCCCGAATTCGCGGGGTTCAGGGGGACCCGGAGGAGCCGGGCCCGGCCCGTCCCGGTGCCCCGCGGGGTCTCCGGGAGTTCGGGGGGTCCCGGGGCCGCTGTTCCCCCTCGCGGTGACCCCGAACCGGGGGGGGGGGTCCCGGCAGTGCCGGTATCGGGACCCCCGCCCCGGAAACACCGAGACCCCCCCGGTACCGGCAGCGCCCGGGAACCCGTCTGGGCTGGGGGTTGGGGGGTCCCCATCGCCTCTTCGGTACCGGGACCGGCTCGGGTGCCCCCCCAAACCCTCCCCGGTACCGGCACCGCCTCGAGGGACCCACCGGGACCGAGACCGGGACCGAGCAAGGGACACCCCCACCTTTCCTGTAGCGACCCCCCCCCTGCCCGAACCCCCGCCGGTGACCCCACCCCCGTCCTGCCCCCCCCGGGTGACCCCCGGTACCGACCGTGCCCCGCCCGGTCCCCACGTGCCCCCCGTTAACGACCCCCACTCCCTTTCCCGAGCCCCTCCCGGAACCCACCGACCCCACCAGAGCTCCCCGTTCCTCCCACGCCGCTCCCGACCCCCCCCCAGCCCCACTCACTCCCTCCTCAATCCCCCTCCCCCTCCGTTTTCCGCTCCCGCTTCCCCTCGCCCCCCTCCCCAATTCCTGTCCCCTCCATTCCCCCCTCCCCATTTCCCCCCGCACTCACCGAGCCCCCCCCAGCAGCAGCAGCAGCCGCGGTAGCCGCGGTAGCCACAGGCCCTCCCCGGGTCGCCGCTCCGCTCCCGCCATGGCGCCACCGCCCCGCGCCAGGTGCGCCCGCCCCGCCCGGCCACGCCCACCCCTCCCGGCCACGCCCACCCCGCCAGGTGCTGCGAGGCCACGCCCCCTCCGAGCATTTATTGGCTAGCCCGCCTGTCAGTTTAAATTGGTGCTCGCCTATTGGTCAGAGGGGTCCCGCCCCCGTGGTTTGATTGGGTGAGGGGAGGGGCGTGGGGAGGGAGGGGAGTGGTGACCAATGGGAGCGCGCGCTGCAACTTCTGACCAATGAGAGCGCTCGGGGCGGGGCGGGGGCGTGGCCTGGTGTTGCCATGGCGACCGCGAACCTCGGCCGGTAGGGGGCGCTGAGCGCCCGTTCGAGGCTCCCAGTTTGGACCAGTTCGGACCAGTGACCCCCCAGTGACCTTCAGTGACCACCCCAGTGACCACCAGTGACCTCCAGTGACCCCCAGTGACCCCCAGTGACCTCCAGTGACCTCCAGTGACCCCCCAGTGACCACCAGTGACCCCCCAGTGACCTCCAGTGACCACCAGTGACTCCCAGTTCAGTCCAGTGACCCACAGTGACCTCCAGTGACCCCCGGTGACCTCCCCCAGTGCTCCCAGTTCAGACCAGTGACCCCCCCAGTGACCACCAATGACCCCCAGTGACCTCCCCCAGTGCTCCCAGTTCAGACCAGTGACCCCCCCAGTGACCACCAATGACCCCCAGTGACCCCCCCAGTGACCCCCGGTGACCTCCCCCGGTGCTCCCAGTTCAGACCAGTGACCCCCAGTACATCCCAGTCCCCTCCCAGTGCCGATCCTGGGGGGTTTTGGGGGGTCTTGGGGAGGGTCGGGTCAGGAATTTTTGGGGTCCCTTTTGGGGGAATTCCTGGAAATTTTGGGGTTTCCTGGGTGGATTCAAGGGAATTTTGGGGTCCCTTCGGGGGAATTCCTGGCAGTTTGGGGAATTCCTGGATGGAATCAAGAATTTTTGGGGTTCCTGAAAGAATTTGGGAGAATTCAGGAGAATTTTGAGGGAATTCCTGGAAGTTTTGGGGTTCCTGGGTGAAATTGGGATTTTTTTGGGTCCCTGAAAGAATTCAGGAGAACTTGGGGGTTTCCTGGGTGGATTCAAGGGAATTTTTTAGAGTCTCTTTGGGGGAAGTCTTGGAAAATTTGGGATTTCCTGGGTGGATTCAGGAAGTTTTTAGGGTCCCTGAAGGAATTTGGGAGAATTTTGGGGTCCCTTTGGGGAAGAACCTGGAGGACCTAAAAAAAACAAATCCCTATTTTTATTTCTTTTCCGCTTTGCTTTTTTTTCTTTTTTTTTTTTTTTTTTTCCTGGAATATTTTTTTTTCTTTTTTGTTTTTTTTTTTTTTTTTTTTTTTTGCAATTCCGAGAGAGTTTTAAAAAAAAAAAAAAAAAAAAAAATCCCAAAACCCCGCGGGAGGGGGGGGGGAGGGGATGGGGGGGGAAGAAAGGGGTGGGGGGAGGGGCAAAATGGGGGTGGGGGAGGGGCGTGAGGAGGGGTCCCAACACCCCCAACCCCCCCCCCAAAATCCCCTCCCCCAAACCCCAAAACCCCCCCGGGGGTCGCAGGGGGAGGGGAGGGGAGACCCCAAATCCCCTTTTTTGGGGGGGAGGGGCAATAATTGGGGGGAGGGGGGTCCCAAAAGTGTGGGGAGGGGGGGGGGGGGAGGGGCGGGGCAGGCGCCCGGCGGGCCAAGAGCGTGGGGGGTGAATTTTGGGGGGGGGGTGAATTTTGGGGGGGTGAATTTTTTGGGGGGGGGATGGTGTAGGGGGCGACGTTTGGGGGGGGCTTTTTGGGGGGGAAAATTTGGGGAATTTTGGGGGGGGGTGTCTCGGAGCCCCCCGAGACCACGCGGGGAGGGGGGAGGGGGTGGGGGAGGGGTCACACGGTCATGATTTGGGGGGGAGGGGGGGAGGGGCAGAACCGAGCGCGGGGCGGGGGGGGGGGCTGCCGGGGAGGGGGTTTGGGATTCCGGGGGGGGGTTTGGGGTGCGGGGGGTGGATTTTGGGGTATTTCGGGGTGCGGGGGGTGTTTTTGGGGCGGGTTTTGGGGTCCCAGGGGGGTCTGGGGGTCAGTGGGTGTCGTTTTTGATGACGATCTCCAGCCCGTGCTGGCGCAGCTGCGCCCGCAGCAGCAGGTTCTTGTTCTTCAGCTCCTCCACCTGGAATTTTGGGGATCCAGGGGGGTTTGGGGGGTCAGACACCCCAAAATATCCCCCTGAACCCCAAAACATCCCCCCAGTGCAATCCCAGTGCTCCCAGTACAGCCCAGTAACCCCAACCCGCAGCAGCAGGTTCTTGTTCTTCAGCTCCTCCACCTGGAATTTTGGGGTTCCAGAGGGGGTTTGGGGGGGGGTCAGACACCCCAAAATATCCCCCTGAACCCCAAAACATCCCCCCAGTGCAATCCCAGTGCTCCCAGTACAGCCCAGTAACACTCAGTGCTCCCAGTAACCCCAACCCGCAGCAGCAGGTTCTTGTTCTTCAGCTCCTCCACCTGGAATTTTGGGGTTCCAGGGGGGGTTTGGGGGGGTCAGACACCCCAAAATATCCCCCTGAACCCCAAAACATCCCCCCAGTGCAATCCCAGTGCTCCCAGTACAGCCCAGTAACCCCAACCCGCAGCAGCAGGTTCTTGTTCTTCAGCTCCTCCACCTGGAATTTTGGGGATCCAGGGGGGGTTTGGGGGGGTCAGACACCCCAAAATATCCCCCTGAACCCCAAAATATCCCCCTGAACCCCAAAACATCCCCCCCAGTGCAACCCCAGCGCTCCCAGTACAGCCCAGTAACACCCAGTGCTCCCAGTAACCCCAACCCGCAGCAGCAGGTTCTTGTTCTTCAGCTCCTCCACCTGGAATTTTGGGGATCCAGGAGGGTTTGGGGGGGGGTCAGACACCCCAAAATATCTCCCTGAACCCCAAAATATCTCCCTGAACCCCAAAACATCCCCCCAGTGCAACCCCAGTAATGCTCAGGGCTCCCAGTCCCTCCCAGTGCTCCCAGTGTCCCACCTGCTGGCGCAGGACCTCGTTGTCCATCTGCAGCTGGTCCAGCCCTGACCCCATTGATCCCAATCCCATCCCATCGATCCCAATCCCATCCCATTGATCTCACTCCCATTCCAATGACCCCAATCCCATCCCAGTGACCCCAATCCCATTCCCAGTCCCTCCCAGTGCTCCCAGTCCCACCTGCTGGCTCAGGACCTCGTTGTCCATCTGCAGCCGGTCCAGCCCTGATCCCATCGATCCCAATCCCATCCCATCGATCCCAGTGACCCCAATCCCATCCCAGTGATCCCAATCCCATCCCAGTGACCCCAATCCCATCCCAGTGACCCCAATCCCATTCCCAGTCCCTCCCAGTGCTCCCAGTATCCCACCTGCTGGCGCAGGACCTCGTTGTCCATCTGCAGCTGGTCCAGCCCTGATCCCATTGATCCCAGTCCCATCCCAGTGATCCCAGTCCCATCCCAGTGACCCCAATCCCATTCCCAGTCCCTCCCAGTGCTCCCAGTGCTCCCAGTGTCCCACCTGCTGGCGCAGGACCTCGTTGTCCATCTGCAGCTGGTCCAACCCTGATGCCATCGATCCCAATCCCATCCCAGTGACCCCAATCCCATCCCAGCTCCATTCCCAGTCCCTCCCACTGCTCCCAGTGCCACCTGCTGGCTCAGGACCTCGTTATCCATCTGCAGCTGGTCCAGCCCTGATCCCATTGATCCCAGTTCCATTCCAACGATGCCAGTCCCATCCCATTGATCCCAGTCCCATCCCAGTGACCCCAATCCCATCCCAGCTCCATTCCCAGTCCCTCCCAGTGCTCCCAGTGTCCCACCTGCTGGCGCAGGACCTCGTTGTCCATCTGCAGCCGGTCCAGCCCTGATCCCATTGATCCCAGTCCCATCCCAGTGACCCCAATCCCATCCCAGTGACCCCAATCCCATTCCCAGTCCCTCCCAGTGCTCCCAGTATCCCACCTGCTGGCGCAGGACCTCGTTGTCCATCTGCAGCTGGTCCAGCCCTTATCCCATCGATCCCAGTCCCATCCCATTGATCTCATTCCCATTCCAATGACCCCAATCCCATCCCAGTGACCCCAATCCCATTCCCAGTCCCTCCCAGTGCTCCCAGTATCCCACCTGCTGGCGCAGGACCTCGTTGTCCATCTGCAGCTGGTCCAGCCCTGATCCCATTGATCCCAGTCCCATCCCAGTGATCCCAGTCCCATCCCAGTGACCCCAATCCCATTCCCAGTCCCTCCCAGTGCTCCCAGTGCTCCCAGTGTCCCACCTGCTGGCGCAGGACCTCGTTGTCCATCTGCAGCTGGTCCAACCCTGATGCCATCGATCCCAATCCCATCCCAGTGACCCCAATCCCATCCCAGCTCCATTCCCAGTCCCTCCCACTGCTCCCAGTGCCACCTGCTGGCTCAGGACCTCGTTATCCATCTGCAGCTGGTCCAGCCCTGATCCCATTGATCCCAGTTCCATTCCAACGATGCCAGTCCCATCCCATTGATCCCAGTCCCATCCCAGTGACCCCAATCCCATCCCAGCTCCATTCCCAGTCCCTCCCAGTGCTCCCAGTGTCCCACCTGCTGGCGCAGGACCTCGTTGTCCATCTGCAGCCGGTCCAGCCCTGATCCCATCGATCCCAGCCCTGATCCCATCGATCCCAATCCCATCCCAGTGACCCTGATCCCATCCCAGTGACCCCAGTCCCATCCCAGCTCCATTCCCAGTCCCTCCCAGTGCTCCCAGTCCCACCTGCTGGCACAGGACCTCATCCATCTGCAGCTGGTCCAGCCCTGATCCCATTGATCCCAGTTCCATTCCAACGATCCCAATCCCATCCCAGTGATCCCAGTCCCATCCCATCGATCCCAGTCCCATCCCATCGATCCCAATCCCATCCCATCGATCCCACTCCCATCCCAGTGACCCCAATCCCATCCCAGTGACCCCAATCCCATTCCCAGTCCCTCCCAGTGCTCCACCTGCTGGCGCAGGACCTCGTTGTCCATCTGCAGCTGGTCCAGCCCTGATCCCATCGATCCCAATCCCATCCCATTGATCTCACTCCCATTCCAGTGATCCCAGTCCCATCCCAGTGATCCCAGTCCCATCCCAGTGACCCCAATCCCATTCCCAGTTCCTCCCAGTCCCTCCCAGTGTCCCACCTGCTGGCGCAGGACCTCGTTGTCCATCTGCAGCTGGTCCAGCCCTGATCCCATCGATCCCAATCCCATCCCAGTGATCCCAATCCCATTCCCAGTCCCTCCCAGTGCTCCCAGTGTCCCACCTGCTGGCGCAGGACCTCGTTGTCCATCTGCAGCTGGTCCAGGCCCTGCAGTTCCTCGCTCAGCCGCAGGTTGCTCTGCCGCAGCTCCTGGATGTAATCGCAGGCCTTGGACAGGATCCCGCCCTTGCTCTGGGAATTTGGGATTTCGGGGTCACCGCGGGAATTCTGGGAGCCCAAAGCCCGGGTGGGGGGAGGGGAGGGTGGGGGAGGGTGGGACCTGTCCGGATTTGGTGTTTTCCATGGAGCAGTCGGGGATGATCTTGGAGAGCTGCACGATCCAGTTGTTGATCTTGTCCCGGCGCCGGCGCTCCACTGGGAACGGGAATTCCCAGTGGGAATGGGGGATTGGGAATTCCCAGTGGGAATGGGGGATTGGGAATGGGGAATTCCCAGTGAGAATGGGGGATTGGGAATTCCCAGTGGGAATGGGGGATTGGGAATGGGGAATTCCCAGTGAGAATGGGGGATTGGGAATTCCCAGTGGGAATGGGGGATTGGGAATGGGGAATTCCCAGTGGGAATGGGGGATTGGGAATGGGAATTCCCAGTGGGAATGGGGGATTGGGAATGGGGAATTCCCAGTGGGAATGGGGGATTGGGAATGGGGAATTCCCAGTGAGAATTGGGGATTGGGAATGGGAAATTCCCAGTGGGAATTGGGGATGGGGAATGGGGAATTCCCAGTGGGAATGGGAATGGGGAATTCCCAGTGGGAATGGGGGATTGGGAATGGGGAATTCCCAGTGGGAATGGGGGATTGGGAATGGGAATTCCCAGTGGGAATGGGGGATTGGGAACGGGAATTCCCAGTGGGAATGGGGGATTGGGAATGGGAATTCCCAGTGGGAATGGGGGATTGGGAATGGGAATTCCCAGTGGGAATGGGGGATTGGGAATTCCCAGTGGGAATGGGGGATTGGGAATTCCCAGTGGGAATGGGGGATTGGAAATGGGAATTCCCAGTGGGAATGGGGGATTGGAAATTGGAGTGACCCTTGGGATCAGAGTGAGCCTTTGGGATGGGGACGACCTGTGAGACAACCCCTGGAATTGGGGTGACCCCTGGGTGACCCCGTGTGACCCCTGAGTGACCCCGGGTGACCCCTGGGTGACCCCGGTGACCCCTGGGTGACCCTGGGTGACCCCTGGGTGACCCCAGTGACCCCTGGGTGACCCCGTGTGACCCCTGAGTGACCCTGGGTGACCCCTGGGTGACCCGGTGACCCTGGGTGACCCTGGGTGACCCCTGGGTGACCCCGGGTGACCCCTGGTGACCCCAGTGACCCTGGGTGACCCCTGGGTGACCCCTGGTGACCCTGGGTGACCCCTGGGTGACCCTGGGTGACCCCTGGTGACCCCGGTGACCCCTGGTGACCCCTGGGTGACCCCTGGTGACCCCTGGGTGACCCCGGTACCTTCGTTGTGCTGTGCCCGGCGCTTCTCGTCCCGCGTGGCTCGGGGAGCCTCCGACTTCCTGTGGGGAGGGGCACAGGTGGGCACAGGTGGGCACAGGTAGGCCTGGGTGTATCCCTGGTGTGTCCCAGGTGCATCTGAATGCATCCAGGTGTGCCCCAGGTGTGCCCAACTGTGCTTGGGTGTGGTCCCATATGTGCCCAGGTGTGCCCCAGCGTGTCCAGGTGTGTTTGGGTGTGTCCCCACGTGTGCCCCACCATATCCAGGTGCATTTGGGTATGTCCCAGGTATGTCCCACTGTGTCCAGGTATGTCCCAGATGTGTTTGGGTGTGTCCTCACGTGTGCCCAGGTGTGCCCACATGTCAGGGGGGGATGCCAGGGCCAGGGCAGGAGCAGGGGGGGCCCGCCCGGGCCGCCCAGATGTGTTTGGGTATGTCCCAGGTATGTCCCAGTGTGTCCAGGTATGCCCCAGGTGTGTCTGGGCGTGTCCCAGATGTGTCCCAGTGTGTTCAGGTGTGTCCCAGTGCATGTTTGGGTGTGTCCCAGGTGTGCCCCAGGTGTCTCTGGAGGTGTCCCAGGTGTGTCCAGGTATGCCCCAGGTGCATTTGGGTATGTCCCAGGTGTGTCCCAGTGTATGTTTAGGTGTGTCCCAGGTGTGTTTGGGTGTGCCCCAGGTGTCTCTGGAGGTGTCCCAGGTGTATCCCAGATGTGTCCTGGGGTGTCTGGGTATATCCCAGGTGTATCCCAAGTGTGCCTAAGTATATCCCAGGCGTATCCAGGTGTATCCCAGTATGTCCCAGGTGCCCTCAGCTGTGCCCAGGTGTGCCCAGGTGCCCCCAGGTACTCACGGGGAGTAGGGGTGGGCGCGGGGGGCGATGGAGCGCTGGGCCCCCCCCGGCAGCACCTCCTGTGGTGACATCATCACAAAAAACTGCCCTGCAAGCCCAGAGGTGAGACCAAAACACACAGGTGAGACACAAAACACCCACAGGTGAGATCAAAACCCACAGGTGAGATCCCCAGTCCCACAGGTGAGACCCCAATCCCACCCAGGTGAATCCCAACCCAATCCAGGTGAATCCCAAACCCACCCAGGTGCCCCCAAATCCAATCCAGACACCTCCAAACTGGGAGAGGTGAGCCCCAAATTCAATCCAGGTGACCCCCAACCCACACAGATGAGTCTCAACCCAATCCAGGTGACCCCAAACTGGGACAGGTGAGCCCCAATTCAATCCAGGTGACCCCAACTCAATGCAGTTGACCCCAATTCACTCCAGGTGAGCTCAATCCAGGTGAGCCCCAATTCACTCCAGGTGAGCCCCAATTCACTACAGATGAGCCTAAACTGGGACAGGTGAGCCCCAATTCATTCCAGGTGTTCCCCATTCACTCCAGGTGACCCCAACTCAATCCAGGTGAGCCCCAATTCAATCCAGGTGTCCCCAGTTCACTCCAGGTGATCCCAATTCAATCCAGGTGATCCCCAACTCACTCCAGGTGAGCCCCAATTCACTCCAGGTGATCCCAACTCAATCCAGGTGATCCCAACTCAATCCAGGTGACCCCAATTCAATCCAGGTGATCCCAACTCAATCCAGGTGATCCCAACTCAATCCAGGTGAGCCCCAATTCACTCCAGGTGATCCCAACTCAATCCAGGTGACCCCAACTCAATCCAGGTGACCCCAACTCAATCCAGGTGAACCCAACTCAATCCAGGTGACCCCAACTCAATCCAGGTGACCCCAATTCAATCCAGGTGAGCCCCAACTCAATCCAGGTGACCCCAACTCACTCCAGGTGACCCCAACTCAATCCAGGTGACACCAACTCACTCCAGGTGACCCCAACTCAATCCAGGTGAGCCCTAATTCAATCCAGGTGAGCCCCAACTCACTCCAGGTGAGCCCAACTCAATCCAGGTGACACCAACTCACTCCAGGTGACCCCAATTCAATCCAGGTGACCCCAACTCAATCCAGGTGAGCCCCAACTCAATCCAGGTGACCCCACCTGACTCCAGGTGCCCCCATCCCCCCGTGGCTCACCTGTGGGGGTGGGCTGGCCCAGCAGTGCCTCGGAGCTCTGCGTGGTGACCACGGCGGTGGCCGCAGTGGCCGCGGTGGCGGCGGCGCCGTCGGCCACGCCCGCGGCAGGGAAGTAGGTGTAGTGAGTCTCGGTGGGAGCCGCCTCCGTCTCCACCGCGTCCTCGCTCGTGAACGCGCCCTGGATCACCGCCTGCACAGGTGAGGGACAGGTGAGACAGGTGAGGGACAGGTGAGATACACAGGGGACAGGTGAGGGACACACGGGACACAGGTGGGAGCCGCCTCCGTCTCCACCGCGTCCTCGCTCGTGAATGCGCCCTGGATCACCGCCTGCACAGGTGAGGGACAGGTGAGACAGGTGAGACAGGTGAGGGGCAGGTGAGACAGGTAAGATACACGGGGGACAGGTAAGGGACACATGGGACACAGGTGGGAGCCGCCTCTTTCTCCACCGCGTCCTCGCTCGTGAACGCGCCCTGGATCACCGCCTGCACAGGTGAGGGACAGGTGAGACAGGTGAGGGACAGGTGAGACAGGTGAGGGACAGGTGAGGGACACAGGGAACAGGTAAGGGACACATGGGACACAGGTGGGAGCCGCCTCTTTCTCCACTGCATCCTCGCTCGGGAATGCGCCCTGGATCACCACCTGCACAGGTGGGACACAGGTGAGACAGGTGAGACACACAGGGGACAGGTAAGGGACACATGGGACACAGGTGGCAGCCGCCTCCGTCTCCACCGCGTCCTCGCTCGTGAACGCGCCCTGGATCACCGCCTGCACAGGTGAGGGACAGGTGAGACACACGGGGGACAGGTGAGACAGGTGAGACACACGGGGGACAGGTGAGATACACAGGGGACAGGTGAGACACAGGTGGGAGCCGCCTCCGTCTCCACAGCGTCCTCGCTTGTGAACGAGCCCTAGATCACTGCCTGCACAGGTGAGGGACAGGTGAGACAGGTGAGACACACGGGGGACAGGTGAGACAGGTGAGGGACAGGTGAGACACAGGTGGGAGCCGCCTCCATCTCCACCGCGTCCTCGCTCGTGAACGCGCCCTGGATCACCGCCTGCACAGGTGAGGGACAGGTGAGACAGGTGAGACAGGTGAGGGGCAGGTGAGACAGGTAAGATACACAGGGGACAGGTAAGGGACACATGGGACACAGGTGGGAGCCGCCTCTTTCTCCACTGCGTCCTCGCTCGTGAACGCGCCCTGGATCACCGCCTGCACAGGTGGGACACAGGTGAGACAGGTGAGACACACGGGGGACAGGTGAGGGACACAGGGAACAGGTGAGGGACACATGGAACACAAGCGGGAGCTGCCTCCGTCTCCACCGCGTCCTCGCTCGTGAACGCGCCCTGGATCACTGCCTGCACAGGTGGGACACAGGTGAGACAGGTGAGGGACAGGTGAGACAGGTAAGATACACGGGGGACAGGTGAGATACACAGGGGACAGGTGAGACACAGGTGGGAGCCGCCTCCGTCTCCACAGCGTCCTCGCTTGTGAACGAGCCCTAGATCACTGCCTGCACAGGTGACACACAGGTGAGACAGGTGAGACACACGGGGGACAGGTGAAACAGGTGAGGGACAGGTGAGACACAGGTGGCAGCCGCCTCCATCTCCACAGCGTCCTCACTCGTGAACGCGCCCTGGATCACCGCCTGCACAGGTGGGACACAGGTGAGACAGGTGAGACACACAGGGGACAGGTGAGACACACAGGGGACAGGTAAGATACACAGGGGACAGGTGAGGGACACGTGGGACACAGGTGAGAGACACCTCCATCTCCACGGCGTCCTCACTCATGAACGCACCCTGGATCACCGCCTGCACAGGTGAGACAGGTGACAGACAGGTGGGACACACAGGGGACAGGTGAGACACACAGGGGACAGGTGGGACACACAGGGGACAGGTGAGACACACAGGGGACAGGTAAGGAACAGGTGGGACACAGGTTGGAGCTGTCTCTGACTCTACCACATCCTCACTTATGAACACGCTCTGGATCACTACCTGCACAGGTGAGTGACACGAAACAGGTGAGGGACACATGAGACAGATAAGACATGATGGGAACAGGTGAGACAGGTGAAGGACAAGTGAAGGACATAGGTGGGACACGGGTGAGGGACAAGTGGGACAGGTGGGATAGGGACAGCCAGACCCCACAATACACCTGGATCACCACCTGGCACAGGTAGGACAAGTGAGATACAGGTGAGGCAGGTGGGACAGGTGAAGCATAGGTGGGACAGAGGGGCACAGGTGAGGCCAGGTGACACACCTGTGTCATGGACTGCGTGGCCGGGTAGCCGCTGATGGCGCTGGTGCCCTCGGTCTGCGCGTCCAGCTGCCCGTCAGCCACCTGGATCACCCGGTACATCACCTGGGACAGGTGAGACAGCACACAGGTGTGACACAGACACCCCAAATCTCTGTGTCACCACCTGGATCACCCGGTACATCACCTGGGACAGGTGAGACAGCACACAGGTGTGACACAGACACCCCCAAACCTCTATGTCACCACCTGGATCACCCGGTACATCACCTGGGACAGGTGAGACAGCACACAGGTGTGACACAGACACCCCCAAACCTCTGTGTCACCACCTGGATCACCCGGTACATCACCTGGGACAGGTGAGACAGCACACAGGTGTGACACAGACACCCCCAAGTGTCACCACCTGGATCACCCGGTACATCACCTGGGACAGGTGGGACACTCAGGTGTGACACAAACACCTCCCCAGAGCCACCCCACAGCGTGCCCCAGGTGTGCCACACCTGCTTTTGGTGTGGAACCAAAGCCCTCCTCAAACCCCAGTGCCCCCCGAGGTCACCCCAGGTGCCTCCCAGGTGTGTCCAGGTGGCCCCAGATACCCCCACCTCTATCCAGGTGTATCACAGGTATCCCCCAGGTGTATCCCAAGTGTATTCAGGTATTCCCAGCTGCCCCCCAGGTGTGCCCCAGGTGCATCTCAGGTGTATCCAGCTGCTCCCCAGGTGTCCCAGGTGCCTCCCCCAAGAATATCCAAACTCTCCCAGGTGTACCCAGGTGCTCCCCCACGTTCCTCCAGGTGTGCCCAGGTAACCCCAGGTGTACCCCCAGGTGTCCTCAGGTTTATCCAGATGTCTCCCACGTGTGCCCAGGTGTATCCCAGGTGCCCCCAGGTGTATCCCAGGTGTATCCAGGTGTGTCCCAGGTGTATCACAGATGTACCCCAGCCCCCCCAGGTGTATCCCAGGTGTATCCAGGTGTGCCCAGGTGTATCCCAGGTGTATCCCAGGTATATCACAGGTATATCACAGGTGTATCCCAGCCCCCTCAGGTGTATCCCAGGTGCCCCCAGGTGTATCCCAGGTGTATCCAGGTGTGTCCCACGTATATCACAGGTGTATCCCAGCCCCCCCCGGTGTACCCAGCTGTATCCAGGTGTGTCCCAGGTGTATCACAAATGTACCCCAGCCCCCCCAGGTGTATCCCAGCCCCCCTAGATGTGCCCAGGTGTATCCAGGTGTATCCCAAGTATATCACAGGTGTATCCCAGCCCCCCCAGGTGTGTCCCAGGTGTATCCAGGTGTGTCCCAGCCCCCCCAGGTGTATCCCAGGTGTATCCCAGGTGTATCCAGGTGTGTCCCAGCCCCCCCAGGTGTATCCCAGGTGTATCCAGGTGTGTCCCAGGTGTATCCCAGCCCTCCCAGGTGTATCCCAGGTGTATCCCAGGTGTATCCCAGGTGTATCCCAGGTGTGTCCCAGCCCTCCCAGGTGTATCCCAGGTGTATCCAGGTGTATCCCAGCCCCCCCAGGTGTATCCCAGGTGTATCCAGGTGTATCCCAGGTGTATCCAGGTGTGTCCCAGGTGTATCCAGGTGTGTCCCAGGTATATCACAGATATACCCCAGCCCCCCCAGGTGTGCCCAGGTGTGCCCAGGTGTGCCCAGGTGCAGTACCTGTGTCCCGCCGCCCTCGGTCCTGAACACATACTTGACGCCGGGGTCGGGGAAGGTGGCGGCCGATTGGATGCTGGCGATGGCCACGCTCGTGGGGTCCTCGCCGGTGGCCACCGAGCCTGGGGGGCACCCACAATTGGGGAGGGGGCACCCACAATTGGGGAGGGGGCACCCAAAATTGGGGAGGGGGCACCCAAATTGGGGAGGGGGCACCCAAAATTGGGGAGGGGGAACCCAGACTGGGGGGCACCCACAATTGGGGAGGGGGAACCCAGACTGGGGGGGCACCCAAAATTGGGGAGGGGGCACCCAAAATCGGGGAGAGGGCACTCAAAACTGGGGAGGGGCACCCAAAATTGGGGAGGGGGAACCCAAAATTGGGGAGAGGGCACTCAAAACTGGGGAGGGGCACCCAAAATTGGGGAGGGGGCACTCAAAACTGGGGAGGGGCACCTAGACGGGGGAGGGGGCACCAAGACTGGGGGGGCACCCAAAATTGGGGAGGGGGCACCCAAAATTGGGGAGGGGGAACCCAAAATTGGGGGGACACTCGAAACTGGGGAGGGGGCACCCACATTGGGGAGGAGCACCCAAAACTGGGGAGGGGCACCTAGACAGGGGAGGGGGCACCCAAACTGGGGAAAGGGAACCTAAATTGGGGAGGGGGAACCCAGAGTGGGGGGGCACCCAAAATTGGGGAGGAGGAACCTAAACTGGGGAAAAGAAACCCAAATTGGGGAGGGGGCAGCCAGACTGGGGAGGAGGCACCCAAAGCTGGAGAGGGACACCTAGACGGGGGAGGGGGAACCCGAATTGGGGAGGGGGCACCCACAACTGGGGAGGGGGAACCCAAAATTGGGGAAAGGGAACCCAAATTGGGGAGGAGGCACCCAAAATTGGGGAGGGGGGGCATCCACAATTGGGGAGGGGGCACCCAGATTGGGGGGCACCCAAAACTGGGGAGGGGGCACCCAAAACTGGGGAGGGGGAACTCAAATTGGGGAGGGGGAACCCAGACTGGGGGGGACCCAAAATTGGGGAAGGGGCACCCAAAACTGGGGAGGGGCACCTAGACGGGGGAAGGGGAACCCAAACTGGGGAAAGGGAACCCAAACTGGGGAGGGGGCACGCACAATTGGGGAGGGGGCACCCAAAACTGGGGAGGGGGCACCCAAAACTGGGGGGGCGGTTGGGGGGGGGGCACCCAAAGTAGGGAGGGGGCATGGGGAGGGGGCACCTAGACTAGGGGGGCACCCAAAACTGGGGAGGGGGCACCCAAAATTGGGGAGGGGGCACCCAGATTGGGGAGGGGGCACCCCAAACTGGGGGGGGATATGGGACTGGGGGGCACCCAAAATTGGGGAGGGGGCAGCACGGGAGGGGAGGCACTGCCCTCTAACCCCCCTAACCCCTTCAAAGCCCCCCCACAATCCCCCAAAGACCCCCCAGAATCACCCCCAGCCCCTGAAAACCCCCCAGAGCCCCTCACAGACACCTCAAAACCCCCCAGACACCCCAAAACCCCCCAAAGACCCCCAGAATCCCCCCCATATCTCCCATAGACCCCATAACCCCCCTGAGCTTCCCCACAGCACCTCAAAACCCCCCCAGACACCCCAAAACCTCCCAAAGCCCCCATAACCCCCTTGAACTTCTCCATTGTGCCCCACAGCCCCCCCACAGCCCCCCAAAATCCCCCCCAGATCCCCAAATCCCCCACAATTCCCCCAGAGCCCACCAAAACCCCCATAACTTCCCCCCAAAAAACCCTAATAAACACCCAAAAAACCCCTAATCCCCCCATAACCCCTCTGAGCCCCCCATAAACCACAAAAAACCCCATAATCCCCCCAAAAAACCTGTAACCCCTCAATAACGCCTCTGAGCCCCCCCAGACACCACAAAACCCCCAAAAACCCCATAATCCCCCCAAAACCCCCCATAACTCCCCCCAAAAACCCTAATCCCCTCCACAGCATCCTGAAATCCCCCATAACCCCTCTGAGCCCCCCCAATAAACCACAAAACCCCCCATAACCGCCCCCCCAAAAAACCCTAATCCCACCACAGCCCCCTCAAAATCCCCCCAAAAATCCCCTCAAACCTCCCCAGATCTGCCCTAAACCCCAAGTTTGGGGTCCCCCCTAAACCCCAATTCTGGGGTCCCCCCTAAACCCCAATTTTGGGGTCCCCTAAACCCCAATTTTGGGGTCCCCCCTCACCTTCCTGGATCTGCACCGTCCCCTCCTCCGTCTCTGCTGCTTTTTGCTGCCTGGGGGAAAAGGGGGGACACAGTGAGGGGGGGGACCCTGATCCCCCTCCCCAAATCTGGGACCACCCCCACATCCTCCACCCCTGGCGTGTCCCACCCTTGGGGCCGTTTTGGGGGGAGTCCCTGGTCAGTTTTGGGGGGTCCCAGATGAGATTTGGAGATCCTGAGGCAGTTCTGGGGGGTCCCAGGTCAGGTTTTGGGGGTCCTGGGGCCATTTGGGGGATCCCAGAGCTGATTTTGGAGGTCCCAGGTCATGCTGGGGGTTCCCAGGTCAGATTTTGGGGGTCCCAGAGCAGATTTTGGGATTCTCAGCTGAGTTTTGGGGGTCTCAGAGCAGATTTTGGGGGTCCCAGGTCAGATTTTGAGGGTCTCATGTGCATTTTCGGGTCCCAGGTCAGATTTTTAGGGTCCCAGCTCATGTTGGGGGTTCCCAGGTTGGATTTTGGGGGTCTCAGAGCAGATTTTGGGGTCCCAGGTCGGATTTTGGGGTCCCAGGTCGGATTTTGGGGTCCCAGGTCGGATTTTGGGGTCCCAGGTCAGATTTTTAGGGTCCCAGGTTGGATTTTGGGGTCCCAGGTCAGATTTTGGGGTCCCAGGTCAGATTTTGGGGTCCCAGGTCAGATTTTTAGGGTCCCAGGTCAGATTTTGGGGTCCCACTCACCCCTTCATGGCTCGGCTCCCTCGGGCATCAGCGGGGCGGGAGCGGAGGAGCCTGATGGCCTTCAGAGCCCTGAGGGGACACAGGGGTCAGGGACACGGACAGGGGGACACGGGGACACGGGGACAGGGGGACAGGGGGACAGCAGGGTCAGGGACACGGACAGGGGGACACGGGGACAGGGGGACAGCAGGGTCAGGGACACGGACAGGGGGACACGGGGACAGGGGGACAGCAGGGTCAGGGACATGGACAGGGGGACAGGGGGACAGCATGGTCAGGGACACGGACAGGGGGACACGGGGACAGGGGGACAGCGGGGTCAGGGACACGGACAGGGGGACACGGGGACAGGGGGACAGCAGGGTCAGGGACATGGACAGGGGGACAGGGGGACAGCATGGTCAGGGACACGGACAGGGGGACACGGGGACAGGGGGACAGGGAGACATGGGGACAGCGGGGTCAGGACCAGCAGGGTCAGGGATATGGGGACAGGCACAGCAGGGACACTGGGACAGCAGGGTCAGGGACATGGGGACAGGCACAGCAGGGACACTGGGACAGCATGGTCAGGGGTACGGGGACACAGGGACACTGGGACACAGGGACACTGGGACACAGGGACATGGGGATTGGGAACACTGGGATATAGGGACACCAGGACATACAGACATTGGGATATGGGGGCACCAAGGTCAGGGACACTGGGATATGAGGACATCAGGATATAGGGACACCGGGGTCAGGGACACTGGGATATGAGGTCATCAGGATATGGGGACACCGGGGTCAGGGACACTGGGACATCAGGATATAGGGACAGTGGGGTCAGGGACAATGGGACTGGGATATGAGGACATCAGGATATGGGGACACCGGGGTCAGGGACAGTGGGACATCAGGATATGGGGACACCGGGGTCAGGGACAGTGGGACATCAGGATATGGGGGTACAGGGATACTGGGATAAAGACACACGGAGGGACAGGGACATGGGGACAGAGACCCAGGGATGGGGACAGGGATACCGGGATATGGGGACAGGGATACCGGGATATGGGGACAGGGATACCGGGACATGGGGATACACAGATACAGAGACAGGGACATGGGGACAGGATAGGGACACACGGATGGGGACAGGGACACGGGGACAGGCATATAGGGACAAGGGGGAGTGGGGATGGGAATACAGGTTCAGGGATGGAGACATGGGGACAGGGACAAGGAATGGGGATGGGGACACAGAGGGGTCAGGGACAGGACAGGGTTATAAGAGATGGTGACAGGGACACCGGGATGGCGACACGACAGGGACATGGGGGCACAGGGGGCCAGGGATGGGAACAGGAACTGGGACATGGAGACAGGACCGGGATGGGACACCGGGATGGGGACACTGGGATGGGACACCGGGATGGGACACCGGGATGGGGACACTGGGATGGGGACACTGGGATGGGACACCGGGATGGGACACCGGGATGGGGACACTGGGATGGGACACCGGGATGGGACACCGGGATGGGACACCGGGATGGGGACACCGGGATGGGACACCGGGATGGGACACTGGGATGGGGACACTGGGATGGGACACCGGGATGGGACACCGGGATGGGACACCGGGATGGGGACACCGGGATGGGACACCGGGATGGGACACCGGGATGGGGACACCGGGATGGGGACACTGGGATGGGACACCGGGATGGGACACCGGGATGGGACACCGGGATGGGACACCGGGATGGGACACTGGGACGGGGACACTGGCCACCACAATGGGACACCGGCCACTGTGACCAGTTGCTGGTCACCACCACAATGGGACACCGGCCACCACAAACAGCCACTGGCCACCACGATGGGACATTGGTCACTGTGACCTAACACCAGTGGGACACTGGTCACCACCATGGGACAGTGGCCACCACAGCAGGAGTGACCACTGTGACCACCACAGCCACCGTGGGACACTGGCACTGTGACTGGACACTGGCCATGATGGGTCACCAGCCACCACGATGGGACACTGGCCACCACGATGGGACAGTGGCCGCCACGATGGGACACTGGCCACTGTGACCAGCCACCAGTGGGACACTGGCCACCACAACTGACCACTGGCCACCACCAAGGGACACCTGTGAGCAGCCACAGCCACATTTCCAGGTGTCCCCTCACTCCCACCTTCCATCCCAGGTGACAACGTGTCCCCAAACCCATCAGCTCCCCCAGGGTGACACTCTGGGGTCCCCTCAGTCACCCCAAAGTGGCCGTAACCTCCCCCCAGCGGGGTCACCCTCAGTGTCCCCACTGTCACCTGGACTGGGGAAAGGGGGGGAGGGGACAATTTGGGGGTCACTGGGGGGTGACAGAGGGGACATGAACGAGGGGTGATGGGGGGGGACAGTGACACACCAGGAAGGACAAGAATTTGGGGGGGACATTTAACGGGGTGACAGACAAGGGAGGGGACAGTGACTGGGCGGACACACACAGGAAGGGGGGGGGTGACACAAAGAGGAGGGGACAGTGACAAATCCAGGGGACGGACACAAGGTGGGGGGTGACAAAACTGGAGGAGGGGGTGACAGCGACAGAGCTGGGGGGGTGGGGAGGCAGAGTGAGGACACACAAAGGGGAGTGACACGAAGGGGGGGTGACAGTGACAGAGCAGGGGCGACAGTGACAGAGGCGGGGGGACAGGGGGGCAGCAAGGGGGTGACACAAAGGGGGGGTGACACGAAGGGGGGGGTCACAATGATGGAGCAGAGGCGACAGTGACAGACGTGGGGGGACAGGGGGGCAGCAAGGGGGTGACAGAGTGGGGACACACGACGGGGGGTGACACGAAGGGGGGTGACACGAAGGGGGGTGACACGAAGGCGGGTGAGAGAACCCGGGGGGAGGGGGCGGGCACGGAGGGAGGGGTGACAAAGTGAGGGGTGGACACCAAAGGGGTGACAGCGACAAAACGGGGACACACACACGGGGGTGGGGGGAGGGTGCCGGGGGGGGGGAGGGGACACAAAAGGGGTGACAAAGTGGGGGGGGGCCACAACGGGGGCGACACCGCCATAGCGGGGCGGGGGGGACACGAAAGGGTGACAAAGTGGGGGGGGGCGACACGCAGGAAGGTGACACCGACACACGGGGGGGGGTCGTTACCGAGCGGGGGGAGGGGACACAACCGGGGGGTGACAGTGACAACCCGCTGCGCGCGCCTGGGGGGGGGGGTCACCCCCGCCGCTCCCCCCGCCCCTCCCCGCGGGCCCGGCGGGCGCGGCCGCTCCCCTCCCCGCGGCCGGGGCCGTGCCGGGGTCGCGGTGTCGCCGTTCCCGGCCAGGTTCGCCGCCCGGGGCCCCCCGGGCCCCCCCGGTACCTCTCGGCCTCGGGCCCTGCGCGCCTTCGGCCCCTTGTCTCGCCATGGGCCCCGCACATGCGCACGGCGCCGCCGCGCCGCCATCTTGCGCGCGGGCGGAAGTTCCCGCTCACGCGGCCCCGGCCCGGCTTCGCGCCGCCATCTTGGGCCGGGGCCGCCATCTTGGCGCCGGGCACGGCCGCCCTCACGGCCGGGCGCCATCTTAGAGCACGGGACCGAACGCGGCGCCATCTTAGACGGCGAGGCGCTTTCCCCGCCATCTTAAGTGAGGGCGGCGCCATGTTGGAAGCGGGCGGCGCTCGGTGAGGGCCGCGACGGGGGCGTGGGGACAGGACCGGAGCCTCCCGAGGGTGCGGGGCCCCAGCTCGGCCCGACAGTCCCGGGGGAAGTTTGGGAGCTGCTCTCGAGGATCCCGGTCCGCCCCCGTGGTGAGGCCGCTGTGGGCGCCGCCATGTTGAGGCAAAGATGGCGGCGGTGCAAACAAAGGCCGGGGTTTATTGCTGGGTTTGTGTCGCCTCAGCGTCCCCTCGGTGTCCCCGTGTGCCTGTGTCTCCATGTCCCTGGGTACCCGGGTCCCAACAGCCACATGTTCTCCTGTCCTCGTACCCAATGTCCCCATTGTCCCCATGTCCCTGTGTCTCCATGTCCCCATGTCTCCCTGTCCCAATGTCCCCAAACTCCGTCATGTCCCCATGTCTCCAATGTCCCCATGTCCTCCATCCCCACATTCCAATGTCCCAACATGTCCCTGTCCCAATGTTTCAATGTCCCTACATCCCCATTTCTCTGTGTTTCTATGTCCCTGTGTCCCCCTGTCCCCTTTTCCCAACATCCTCAATGTCCCCACTATCCCCAGTGTTCCTATGTCCCCATGTCCCCACATCCCAATTTCCCGTGTCCCCAATGTCCCATTGTCCCTGTGTCCCCTTGTCCTCACGTCCCCCTTTCCCAATGTCCCCAATGTCCCCAATGTGTCCCCAATGTCCCCAATGTCTCAATGTCCCCAATGTCCCCAATGTCCCCAATGCCTCAATGTCTCAATGTCCCCAATGTCCCCAATGTCCCCAATATCCCCAATGTCCCCAATGTCCCCAATGCCTCAATGTCTCAATGTCCCCAATGTCCCCAATGTCCCCAATGTCCCCAATGCCTCAATGTCTCAATGTCCCCAATGTCCCCAATGTCCCCAATGTCCCCAATGTCCCCAATGTCCCCCTGTCCCCAATGTCCCCAATGTCCCCAATGTCCCCAATGTCCCCAATGTCCCCAGTGTCCCCAGTGTCTCAATGTCCCAATGCCTCAATGTCCCCAATGTCCCCAATGTCCCCAATGTCCCCAATGTGTCCCCAATGTCCCCAATGTCTCAATGTCCCCAATGTCTCATGTCCCCAATGTCCCCAATGTCCCGTTGTCCCCATGCTCTTTATCCCCAATGGTCTCCTGTCCCAATGTCCCCAAATGTCCCCAAATACGCCAACGTTTCCATTAAAAAAAACATTTTTGGTGTTTGATCTTTGTCACTTTCCAGCTCTGAGTGACATCCAGGAAAAATCCAATTCTTGGCCTCGTTAACATTGAGTTGTTGATTAGGTGTAAATTATATTATTAGAAATAATCATTTTAAATAATATTTATATCGTTTGTATGTGGATCTACAACAATATGTGTTTAACTTCTGGTGTTGTTATGCAAGGTATTCAAATTGTGTATTTGCATACATTTGCATATAATGAAATAATCCCTTAATTTTAAAAAAATAAAACATTTGTGTTGTTTTGAGTTGGATTTGGCAACCCAACACTGAAATGAAAAGCAAAAAGTTGTAAAAAGTATAGAGTGTAATTGGCACATAAATTTTATATATTATTCTATGGTGTTATTGTAGATGATATCTATATTATTTAAATATTATTATATATTATTATTATAAATAACATTTGTATTATCTATATATTAAATATACAGCGTTTTCTATATGGTATTTAAGTTGTTATACCAAATTGTCCAAAATAAGTCTCTATATTTTAATTTTAAAGTATATTTAAAGTGGAAATTATAGATAATGGAAAGTGTTTATGGCTTTGGGGTGGGATCTGTAAGAACCAAAGTGTGAAATTAAAATGCAGAAAGAGTAAAAGAGTTTTGGTAGTTGGGGGCTCCATTTGTGGAAAAGCAGCTATAACAAAAATGAATAAATAAATAAATAAATGATGTCATAGAATAAAATTAATTGAAATAAATTAAGTAAAATGAAATAAAGTAAAATGATGTGGAATAGAATAAAATTGAAAGAAATAAATTTGAAAATATAAAAAGAAAAGAAAAGAAAAGAAAAGAAAAGAAAAGAAAAGAAAAGAGAAAAGAAAAGAAACTACAACAAAATAAAATAAAACCATAAGAAATTGAAATAAAATAAAATGAAATCAAATAACACAAAATAAAAGAAGCGAAATTAAGACATGAAATAAAATAGAAGGAAATTAAATAAAATTTAAAAATTGAAATAAAGTTAATGGAAATTCAATAAAACAAATCAATCAATAAAATATAAAACAAAATTAATTTTTTTTAAAAGGTAAAGAAAATTTTAAAATAAAAAATAATAAAAAGTAAAATGTAAAATAATAAAAATAAAAATAAAATAAAATAGAAATAAAGGGCTAAATTAAAAAGCAAAATATAATAAAATAATGCAAAATAAAAGTAAATAATATAAAATATATAAATAAAATCTATATAATATGATGAAATATAACATAATGTAATGTAATGTAATGCAATATAATATAATGTAATATAATATCATGTAATGTAAGTATCTAAATAAAATATTTAAATAAACACCAACAACCAACCAGCATCTCTTGCTGGAATTGCCACCTGATTATTTTTATTTTTTTTTTATTTTTATTTTTATTTTTATTTTTATTTTTTATTTTTATTTTAATTTTTATTTTTTATTACCATTTTATCACCATTCATTTGCACTCTGCTCTGGGGGGGCCCTGCCCGCGCTCAGCCCGGCGGGTCCCAGGGGGATTTGGGGGGTCCCGGGGGGTCCCAGGGGGATTTGGGGGGTCCCGGGGGGTCCCTGCAGGGCACGGGCAAATTGGGGTTTGGGGGGCACCACGGGCACGGCCCGGGCCAGCAGCACCCGAGCCCCCGAAATGGGGAGGGGGCGGCGGCAGCTGCGGGGGGGCTCGGCCAGGAGCGACCCCAAAGATTTGGGGCGCCCGTCCCGGGTCAGATTTGGGGCTCCCGGGAAATCCTGGGATTTGGGGGGCTCGTCCTGGGTCAGCTCCAGGGATTTGGGGGCGTCCCAGGATTTGGGGGGCTCAGTCAGGATCAGCCCCAGAGATTTGGGGCGCCCGTCCCGGATCAGATTTGGGGCTCCCGGGAAATCCCGGGATTTGGGGGGCTCGGCCTGGGTCAGCTCCAAGGATTTGGGGGCGTCCCAGGATTTGGGGGGCTCGGCCTGGGTCAGCTCCAGGGATTTGGGGGCGTCCCAGGATTTGGGGGGCTCATCCTGGGTCAGCTCCAGGGATTTAGGGGGGTCCCAGGATTTGGGGGGCTCGTCCTGGGTCAGCTCCAGGGATCTGGGGGCCCCAGCCAGGACCAGCCCAAGGGATTTGGGGTGCCTGTCCAGTAGAAGATTTGGGGATCCAGAGGGGTCCTGGGATTTGGGGGGCTCGTCCTGGATTGCCTTCAGGGATTTGGGGCACTCGTCCCACATCAGTTTTGGGGGTCCAACAGTGTCCCAGGATTTGGGGGGCTCGTCCTGGATCAGCTCCAGGGATCTGGGGGGCTCAGCCCACATCGGGTCCAGGGGTCTGGGGGGCTCTGGGAATCTGGGGGGCTCGTCCTGGATCGGCTCAAGGGGTTTGGGGGGCTCTGGGGGACAGGGGGATTTGTCCTGGATCAGCTCCAGGGGTTTGGGGGGCTCCAAGGAGCTGGGGGGCTCATCCACGATTGATTCCAGGGATCTGGGGGGCTCTGGGACTCTGGGGGGCTCATCCTGGATCAGCTCCAGGGATTTGGGGGGCTCGTCCTGGATGGACTCCAGGGGTCCGGGGGGTTCCAGGTTTTCGGGGGGCTCATCCTGGGTCAGCTCCAGGGGGTGGGAGGATTTGGGGGGCTCAGCGTGGAAAAGCTCGGGAATTTTAGGGGGCTCATCGCGGGTTGTCTCCAGGTTTTTGGGGCGCTCATCCTGGATCAGCTTTGGGGGTCTCAGGGACTCATCTTGGATCAGCTCTGGTGATTTAGGGGGCTCTGAGGGCTTGGGGGTCTCCAAGTTTTGGGGGGGCTCGGCCTGGGTCAGCTCCGGGATTTTGGGGGGAGCGGAGGCAGGGGGAGAGGTCGGGGTGATCCCGGGGGTGACATCGGCCCCTTCTGGGACCACCCCGGGAACTGACCCAGGCACCGGGGGCTCGGGGGGCTCCTGGGGGGGCTCCTGGGGGGGCTCTGCCAGGGCCGGGGCTGCAGGAGACCCCCCTAAATCCCGGGGATCCCCCTCCTCAGCCCCCTCCCCTCCATCCCCTTCCCCATTGGGGTCCTCCACTCCCGGACCATCCTTTTCCAGGGCTGTTTGGGCCAGAATATCTGGGATCTCTGGGATTTTGGGGGGCTCTGGGATCTCCAGGGCTTTCGGGATCTTTGGGGTCTCTGGGATCTCTGGGATTTTGGGGGTCTCGGGGTTCCCTGGAGTGTCTGGGATCTCCAGGGTCTCCAGGGCTGTCCCCTCGCCCAGGGGTCCCTCGGGGGTGTCCGGGGCAGCCCCCAGCGGGCTGAGATCGTCGTGGGCGCTCAGGAAGATTTCGTCGGGGTCAGAGTCGGGGTCTCCAGGCGCCAGGAAGAACATGTCCTGCTCCGTGCACTCCTCGATGGACAGGTAATTGTCCGGCTGCTCCGCCCAGAGCTCACCTGGCTGGGGGTGGGAGACAGGGATGGGACACAGGTGGGTGTCACTGTGTCCCCCTGTCCATCCCATCCCATTATCCCATCATCCCATCCCATCCCATCCCATCCCATCCCATCCCATCCCATCCCATCCCATCCCATTATCCCATCCCATCCCATCCCATCATCCCATCCCATCCCATTATCCCATCCCATTATCCCATCCCATCCCAATCTCCTCCTCCAGCCTCCACCGGTCCCACCCCGTCCCCCAATCCCGGGGATGCCGCCGGGTGCTCACGTTCATGAACCCGCTCTCCATCCCCTCCTCCACGGCCGGGAGCCCTTCCTCGATCCCGGGGGTGCCATCCTCGATCCCGAGGGTCCCATCCACGATTCCAAGGGTCTCATCTTCGATGCCGAGGGTCCCATCCTGGATCCCAGGGGTCCCATCCTCCATCCCGGGGGTCCCATTCCCGACCCCGGGGCTCCGCGCCGCCGCCTCCGTGTCCCCGCCGCCCTCCAGCCACGTCTCGTGGCAGTCCAGGAAGGCGAAGGAATCGCGGAGCTCCAGGGAGAGCCGGGTCTGCTCCGCATCCCCTGCCGGGAAAACCGGGAGCGGTCGGTACCGGGATCCCCCTCGGTCCCGGTGTCACCCCAATCCTGGTCTCCCTCCGATCCCAGTCCCGCGGTCCTCTCGATCCCGGTGTCCTCCTAATCCCGATGTTTCCCTGGTCCTCGTGTCCCCCCTATCCCGATGTTTCCCCTATCCCCATGTCGCCCCAATCCCGGTGTCCTCTTGATGCCGGTGTTCCTCCTATCCCACTGTCCCCCTGATCCCGGTGTCCTCCTAATCCCAGTGTTCCCCCGATCCTCGTGTCCTCCCGGTGTCCCCCTGATCCCGGTGTCCTCCTAATCCCAGTGTTCCCCCGATCCTCGTGTCCTCCCGGTGTCCCCCCGATCCCGGTGTCCCTCTGATCCCGTTGTGTCTCCTATCCCGTACTCCCCCCAGTCCCGGTGTCTCCCATATCCCGGTGTTTCTCCGATCCCGGTGTCCCCCCAGTCCCCATGTCCCCCCGATCCCGGTGTCCCTCTGACTCTAGTGTCCCCCCGATCCCGGTGTTTCCCCATTCCCGGTGTCCCTCTGATCCCGTTGTCTCTCCTATCCCGGTGTCCCCCCGATCCCGGTGTCTCCCATACCCCGGTGTCCCCTGACCCCGCTGTCCTCCTATCCTGGTGTCCCCCCCGTCCCGGTGTCCCTCTGACCCCGCTGTCCCCCTATCCCGGTGTCCCCCCCGTCCCGGTGTCCCCTGACCCCGCTGTCCCCCGGTTCCCGCGGGGATCCCATGCCGGGCTCTCACCGGAGAGGGGCCGGGGGTCCCGGGCGGGCTCGGGGGCGCTGCCGGGGGGCGCTTCCCGCTCCAGCGCGGGGCACGGGAGCCCCCGGGTGAGGCGGGACAGGTTGGAGGTGATGTGGAACGGGACAGTGACCGAGAAGGGGCCCGAGATGTGGAGCCCCGCGCATTTCTCGGCGCGGGAGCGGCCGCAGACCCCCGGCCCCTCGCGGGGGGCTTTGGGGCTGGTGGGCTCCGACTGGGTGCTGCTCTCGGCCGCCGCTTCCAGAACCTCCTCCAGGCTCTCGTCCAGCTCCGGGGCCGCGGGGGCGGCGTCCGAGCTGTGCTGGCGCTGCGGCCGCAGCTTCACCGACAGCTTCGGCAGCAACCGGGCCGTGTCCGCGCCTGCGGAGGGAGGGGCGCGTCCCGAGCGGGCCCGGGGTGCGGGGGGATCCCCGGGTGAGGGGGGATCCCGGGGTACGGGGGGATCCCGGGGTACGGGGGGATCCCGGGGGGAGAGGGGGGATCCCGGGGTACCGGGGGATCCCGGGGTGCGGGGGGATCCCGGGGTACGGGGGGATCCCCGGGTGAGGGGGGGATCCCGGGGTGCGGGGGGATCCCCGGGTGAGGGGGGGGATCCCAGGGTGAGGGGGGATCCCGGGGTACGGGGGGAATCCCGAGGTACGGGGGATCCCGGGGTGCGGGGGGATCCCGGGGTGAGAGGGGATCCCGGGGTACGGGGGGATCCCCGGGTGAGGGGGGATCCCCGGGTGAGGGGGGATCCCCGGGTGAGGGGGGGGATCCCGGGGTACGGGGGGATCCCGGGGTGAGGGGGGGATCCCGGGGCATGGGGGGATCCCGGGGTGCGGGGGGATCCCCGGGTGAGGGGGGGATCCCCGGGTGAGGGGGGGATCCCGGGGTGCGGGGGGATCCCGGGGTGAGAGGGGGGATCCCGGGGTACGGGGGGATCCCGGGGTACGGGGGGATCCCGGGGTACGGGGGGATCCCGGGGTACGGGGGGATCCCGGGGTATGGGGGGATCCCGGGGTACGGGGGGATCCCGGGGTGAGGGGGGATCCCGGGGTACGGGGGGATCCCGGGGTATGGGGGGATCCCGGGGTACGGGGGGATCCCGGGGTCCAAGGGGGATGCCAGGGTCCAGGGAAAGGGTCAGGAGGGGATCCCAGAACCCCGAGGGCAGGGTGAGGGTCCCTGTGGGATCCCAGAGTCCCATCCCATTGATCCCACTGATCCCATTGATCCCGTCCTGTCCCGTCCCATCCCCACTTCCCTCATTCCTGCCCTGGCCCCAAGATCCCTCCCTGGGGCCAGGGACAATCCCAGGGGTTGGAGGGACAAACGCAGGGGTCCCAGGGACAATCCCAGGGGTCCCAAGGACAGTCCCAGGGGTCTCAGGGGTCCCAGGGAAAGTCACAGGGGTCTCAGGGGTCCCCTGGGTCTCAGGGACAATCCCAGGGGTCCCAGGGACAGTCCCAGGGGTCTCAGGGATAGTCCCAGGGGTCCCAGGGACAATCCCAGGGGTCCCAGGGGTCCCAGGGACAATCCCAGGGGTCTCAGGGACAATCCCAGGGACAATCCCAGGGGTCCCAGGGACAATCCCAGGGACAATCCCAGGGGTCCCAGGGACAATCCCAGGGGTCCCAGGGACAATCCCAGGGGTCCCAGGGGTCCCAGGGGTCCCAGGGACAATCCCAGAGGTCTCAGGGGTCCCAGGGGTCCCAGGGACAATCCCAGGGGTCCCAGGGACAGTCCCAGGGGTCCCAGGGACAGTCCCAGGGGTCTCAGGGACAATCCCAGGGGTCCCAGGGACAATCCCAGGGGTCCCAGGGACAATCCCAGGGGTCCCAGGGACAGTCCCAGGGGTCCCAGGGGTCCCAGGGACAGTCCCAGGGTCCCTCTTACCGGGCTGTCCGGAGGGGCTGGAGCTGAGCGAGTCCATGCTCTTGGCCGGCCTCAGAGTGACCTTCCCACACTTGTCTGGGCATGGGGAGGGACAAGGCCATTGGGGGGGATCTGGGGAGACCCCCTGCCCCAAAATCCTTGGGATCCCCCCGAATTCCCACCTTTCTCTTCCACCTTTCCCGGCTTCCGCTTGGCCTCGTGCCCGGAGCGGCCCAGGTTGAAGATGGATCTCCACTTCTTGGCCTTGAGGGAGCCTTTGCTCCTGTGGGGACACCTGGGATACACCTGGGCACACCTGGGGACACCTGGGATACAACTGGGGACACCTGGGCACACCTGGGATACAACTGGGATACACCTGGGATACACCTGGGGACACCTGGGCACACCTGGGGACACCTGGGATACACCTGGGCACACCTGGGAACAACTGGGGATACACCTGGGCACACCTGGGAACAACTGGGGACACCTGGGATACAACTGGGGACACCTGGGCACACCTGGGATACAACTGGGGACACCTGGGATACACCTGGGGACACCTGGGGACACCTGGGCACACCTGGGGACACCTGGGATACACCTGGGCACACCTGGGGACACCTGGGAACAACTGGGGATACACCTGGGCACACCTGGGAACAACTGGGGACACCTGGGATACAACTGGGGACACCTGGGCACAACTGGGATACAACTAGGGACACCTGGGAACACCTGGGCACACCTAACTGGGGGACACCCTGGCACACGTGGGGGACACCTGGACCACAGTGAGCTGGGACCACCCGAGCCATGTGGGTTTGGGGGTCCCTGGAAGTGCGGGGATGGGTTGAGGGTGTCCCCTGGTGGGGCGGGGGTGTCACCTGTCCCCGTGGCCAGGTGGCCCGGCCGTACCTGTGCTCGCCAAGCTCGATGATGGTGTGGTAGGGCCTCATCTGGGGGGGGCCGTCCCCCTGGCTCAGCACGGCCGGGACGTGCAGGGGGGGGGCACCCCCAGGTAGGAGCAGGGAGCGACGGGGGGAGTCTGCACCTGGCACCCCAAAATGTGACAGGGTCACCTCAGTGTGACAGGGTCACCTCAGTGTCCCCAGAGGCACCCCAAAATGTGACAGGGTCACCTCAGTGTGACAGGGTCACCTCAGTGTCCCCAGAGGCACCCCAAAATGTGACAGGGTCACCTCAGTGTGACAGGGTCACCTCAGTGTCCCCACCTTGGGATCAGGGAGTGACAAGGCCAATCCCCACCTGGGATCCCAAAACGGGGTGTCCGTGTTCCCCCACGATCAGGGAATTTCGGGGGGGATTCCCCACCTGGGGCTCCCCAAAAACGGGTCTGAATGTCCCCTGGGACCCCCAATGTCCCCTTGGAACCCCCACCCAGGATCAGGGAATTTCAGGGGTGAATTCCCCACCTGGAGACCCCCAGCCCGGCGTGTCCCCCCCTGTCCCCCGCTGTCCCCCACTGTCCCCCGCTGTCCCCCGCTGTCCCCGCTGTCCCCCCCTGTCCCCCACTGTCCCCGCTGTCCCCGCTGTCCCCGCTGTCCCCGCTGTCCCCCGCTGTCCCCCGCTGTCCCCGCTGTCCCCGCTGTCCCCACTGTCCCCCACTGTCCCCGCTGTCCCCGCTGTCCCCACTGTCCCCCCTGTCCCCGCTGTTCCCGCTGTCCCCGCTGTCCCCCACTGTCCCCGCTGTCCCCGCTGTCCCCCGCTGTCCCCGCTGTCCCCCACTGTCCCCACTGTCTCCCACTGTCCCCGCTGTCCCCGCTGTCCCCGCTGTCCCCCGCTGTCCCCGCTGTCCCCGCTGTCCCCGCTGTCCCCCGCTGTCCCCGCTGTCCCCCACTGTCCCCCACTGTCCCCCGCTGTCCCCGCTGTCCCCGCTGTCCCCGCTGTCCCCCGCTGTCCCCCGCTGTCCCCCACTGTCCCCCGCTGTCCCCGCTGTCCCCCACTGTCCCCGCTGTCCCCGCTGTCCCCCGCTGTCCCCGCTGTCCCCCACTGTCCCCCGCTGTCCCCGCTGTCCCCGCTGTCCCCGCTGTCCCCCGCTGTCCCCGCTGTCCCCGCTGTCCCCCGCTGTCCCCCACTGTCCCCGCTGTCCCCGCTGTCCCCCGCTGTCCCCGCTGTCCCCGCTGTCCCCGCTGTCCCCCGCTGTCCCCGCTGTCCCCACTGTCCCCCACTGTCCCCGCTGTCCCCCACTGTCCCCGCTGTCCCCGCTGTCCCCGCTGTCCCCCGCTGTCCCCGCTGTCCCCGCTGTCCCCGCTGTCCCCGCTGTCCCCGCTGTCCCCCGCTGTCCCCCGCTGTCCCCCGCTGTCCCCGCTGTCCCCCGCTGTCCCCCGCTGTCCCCACTGTCCCCCGCTGTCCCCCGCTGTCCCCCGCTGTCCCCGCTGTCCCCGCTGTCCCCCCCTGTCCCCGCTGTCCCCGGTACCTGCGAGCGGCGCGTCCCCAAAGAGCTGCTCCACGTGGGTGAGGATGAACTCCACCACGATGGACTGAACCCGCACCTCCATGAACGCCGCCGTGCCATTGAAACCCGCAGCCTCGATGTCCCTCGAGCTGGGGACAGCGGGGACAGCTCGGGGTGAGGGGACAGGGGGGACACCGCGGGGTGAGGGGACGGCGGGGACACCGCGGGGTGAGGGGACAGCGGGGACACCGCGGGGTGAGGGGACGGCGGGGACACCGCGGGGTGAGGGGACAGCGGGGACACCGCGGGGTGAGGGGACAGCGGGGACACCGCGGGGTGAGGGGACAGCGGGGACAGCGGGGACACCGCGGGGTGAGGGGACAGCGGGGACACCGCGGGGTGAGGGGACAGGGGGGACACCGCGGGGTGAGGGGACGGCGGGGACACCGCGGGGTGAGGGGACAGCTCGGGGTGAGGGGACAGCGGGGACAGCTCGGCACGGGGGGACATTGGAGTGGTGGGGATGGGGGAATGGGGACATGGGAATGGGATCAGAGGGGTGATGGGGACAGGGGGATGCTGGGGATGTGGGGTGACAGTGGGGTGGCGGAGACAGGGGTGGCAGGGACAGGGAATAACGGTGACAAGTTTGGAAGGGACAGGAGAACGGGATCAGGGGGACAGTGACAGAGCTGAGTGTGACAGGGCCGAATGTGACAGGGCTGAAGGTGACAGGGCTGAGTGTGACAGGGCCGAGTGTGACAGGACTGAAGGTGACACGGATGAGTGTGCCAGGGCCGAGTGTGACAGGGATGAAGGTGACAGGACTGAAGGTGACAGGACTGAAGGTGACAGGGCTGAGGGTGACAGGAATGAAGGTGACAGGGCTGAGGGTGACAGGGCTGAGGGTGACAGGGCTGAGGGTGACAGGGCCGAGTGTGACAGGGCTGAGGGTGACAGGACTGAAGGTGACAAGGATGAGGGTGACAGGGATGAAGGTGACAGGGCTGAGGGTGACAGGACTGAAGGTGACAGGGATGAAGGTGACAGGGATGAAGGTGACAAGGCTGAGGGTGACAGGGATGAAGGTGACAGGGCCGAGTGTGACAGGGATGAAGATGACAGGACTGAAGGTGACAAGGCTGAGGGTGACAGGGATGAAGGTGACAGGGCCGAGTGTGACAGGGATGAAGGTGACAGGGCCGAGTGTGACAGGGATGAAGGTGACAGGACTGAGGGTGACAGGACTGGCAGTGCAGGGGCTGAGGGTGACAAGGCCGAGTGTGACAGGGATGGCAACGCCAGGGGTGGCAATGCCAGGGCCGAGTGTGACAGGGGTGGCAATGCCAGGGCCGAGTGTGACAGGGGTGGCAACGCCAGGGGTGGCAATGCCAGGGCCGAGTGTGACAGGGGTGGCAATGCCAGGGCCGAGTGTGACAGGCAGCCAGGGGAGGGGAGGGAGGGGGGGAGGGGAAGGGGAAGGGGGGGGGGGGGGGGGGGGGGAGGGCAATGCCAGGGCCGAGTGTGACACAGCCGGCAGTGCCAGGGCCGGCAGTGGCACCCCGCGGGGACAGGTGCCAAGGTGCCAGCTCACCGCAGCAGGTTGGGAGCCCACACGATGGCCAGGTTCCGCGCGTGCATGTTGGTGCGGCCGCTGTGCGCCGCCATGCGCAGCAGGTGCCGCATCAGGAACTCCAGCGTCCTGCGACAGCGGCGACACCTCAGCCACCGCCACCCGCCCACGGGGACACCGCCGGGGCCGCGCGAGTGTCCCCAACCCGCCCCGTCACCTGTAGTGAGGCTCCGGCAGCTCCTTGAGCACCTCCTTGATCTTCACCAGCCGAGCCTCCTCCATCTGGATGGCCACGGCGTCCTGCGGGGACAGCGCGGGGACAGCGCGGTGACACGGCCACCCGCGGCCACGGCGACGCTTTGGGGACATTCGGGGAGCCCGTGGGGACTCACGGCGAACTTGTCGTAGAGCTGGTAGGTGAGCAGCGGGTTGGGCAGCTCGCGGCAGTAAGCCTTGCACAGGGAGCTGACACAGTGAACGTCCTGCAGGTAAACGTCCCGCGACAGGTCCGGGCTGCGCTGCGCCTCGAACTCCTGCCTGCGGTTGGGATTGGGGATTGGGATTGGGGATTTGGGATTGGGGATTGGGGTCCGGGCTGCGCTGCGCCTCGAACTCCTGCCTGCGGTTGGGATTGGGGATTGGGATTGGGGATATGGGATTGGGGTATGGGATATGGGATTGGGGTATGGGATATGGGATTGGGGTATGGGATATGGGATTGGGGATTGGGGATTGGGATATGGGATTGGGGATTTGGGATTGGGGATTGGGGATTGGGATATGGGATTGGGGATTGGGGTATGGGATATGGGATTGGGGTATGGGATATGGGATATGGGATATGGGATATGGGATATGGGATATGGGATATGGGATATGGGATATGGGATTGGGGATTGGGATATGGGATTGGGGTCCGGGCTGCACTGCGCCTCGAACTCCTGCCTGCGATTGGGATTGGGATTGGGATTGGGGATATGGGATTGGGGATTTGGGATATGGGATTGGGGTCCGGGCTGCGCTGCGCCTCGAACTCCTGCCTGCGGTTGGGATTGGGGATTGGGATTGGGATTGGGGATTGGGGTATGGGATTGGGGTATGGGATATGGGATTGGGGATTGGGATATGGGATTGGGGATTGGGATATGGGATTGGGGATTGGGGTATGGGATATGGGATTGGGGTCAGGGCTGCGCTGCGCCTCGAACTCCTGCCTGGGATTGGGATTGGGATTGGGGTATGGGATATGGGATTGGGGATATGGGATATGGGATTGGGGATATGGGATATGGGATATGGGATATGGGATATGGGATATGGGATATGGGATATGGGATATGGGATTGGGGATTGGGATATGGGATTGGGGTCCGGGCTGCGCTGCGCCTCGAACTCCTGCCTGGGATTGGGATTGGGGATTGGGATTGGGGATTGGGGTATGGGATTGGGATATGGGATTGGGGTATGGGATATGGGATATGGGATATGGGATTGGGGATTGGGATATGGGATTGGGGTCCGGGCTGCGCTGCGCCTCGAACTCCTGCCTGGGATTGGGATTGGGGATTGGGATTGGGGATTGGGATTGGGGATTGGGATTGGGGATTGGGGTATGGGATATGGGATATGGGATATGGGATATGGGATATGGGGTATGGGATATGGGATATGGGATATGGGATATGGGATATGGGATTGGGGATTGGGATATGGGATTGGGGTCCGGGCTGCGCTGCGCCTCGAACTCCTGCCTGCGATTGGGATTGGGGATTGGGGTATGGGATATGGGATTGGGGATATGGGATTGGGGATATGGGATTGGGGATATGGGATATGGGATTGGGGTATGGGGTATGGGATTGGGGATTGGGGTATGGGATTGGGGATTTGGGATTGGGATATGGGATTGGGGTATGGGATATGGGATTGGGGTATGGGATATGGGATTGGGGATTGGGATATGGGATTGGGGTATGGGATATGGGATATGGGATATGGGATATGGGATATGGGATATGGGATATGGGATTGGGGATTGGGATATGGGATTGGGATATGGGATATGGGATATGGGATATGGGATATGGGATATGGGATATGGGATTGGGGATTGGGATATGGGATTGGGATATGGGATTGGGATATGGGATATGGGATATGGGATTGGGGATTGGGATATGGGATTGGGGTCCGGGCTGCACTGCGCCTCGAACTCCTGCCTGCGATTGGGATTGGGATTGGGATTGGGGATTGGGGATTTGGGATTGGGGATTTGGGATATGGGATTGGGGTATGGGATATGGGATTGGGGATATGGGATTGGGGATTGGGATATGGGATTGGGGTCCGGGCTGCGCTGCACCTCGAACTCCTGCCTGCGATTGGGATTGGGGATTGGGGTATGGGATATGGGATTGGGGTATGGGATATGGGATTGGGGTATGGGATATGGGGTATGGGATTGGGGTATGGGATATGGGATTGGGGTATGGGATATGGGATATGGGATTGGGGCATGGGATATGGGATTGGGGTATGGGATATGGGATATGGGATTGGGGTATGGGATATGGGATTGGGATATGGGATATGGGATTGGGATATGGGATATGGGATTGGGGATTGGGGATTGGGATATGGGATTGGGGTCCGGGCTGTGCTGCACCTTGAACTTCTGCCTGCGATTGGGATTGGGGATTGGGATTGGGGATTGGGGATTTGGGATTTGGGATATGGGATTGGGGATATGGGATATGGGATTTGGGATTGGGGATATGGGATATGGGATTGGGGTATGGGATATGGGATATGGGATTGGGGATTGGGGTCCGGGCTGCGCTGCGCCTCGAACTCCTGCCTGCGATTGGGATTGGGGATTGGGATATGGGATATGGGATATGGGATTGGGGATTGGGATATGGGATATGGGATATGGGATATGGGATATGGGATATGGGATATGGGATTGGGGATTGGGATATGGGATTGGGGTCCGGGCTGTGCTGCACCTTGAACTTCTGCCTGCGATTGGGATTGGGGATTGGGGATTTGGGATATGGGATTGGGGATATGGGATATGGGATTTGGGATTGGGGATATGGGATATGGATATGGGATTGGGGATATGGGATTGGGGTCCAGGCTGCACTGCGCCTCGAACTCCTGCCTGAGATTTGGGATTGGGGTATGGGATTTGGGATTGGGGATATGGGATTGGGGTCTGGGCTGTGCTGCACCTCGAATTCCTTCCTGGAATTGGGATTGGGACAGGGGGACACGAGGACATGGGGAGGGCAGAGTCCCTCCCTGGGAGGATGGGGCCGGGATTGGGATGGGATGGGGACATTGGGAATGCTGGGGACACTGAGGGTGTCAGGGACATGGGGGACACGGGGGACAGCGGCAGTTCTGGGTTCCCCCAGGAACAGGGGAGAAAAGAACTCAGGGAAAGAAGCAAAAGAGGGGAAAACTGCCCCAAAACCGGGGAGAGTGAAAGAGAACGGGCAGGGAAAACCCCAAAACCAATAAAGAGGGAAAAAGGGAAGGAAAAGAGCGGGGGAAGAGGGGCCAGAACGGGATGGGGGGAAGGGAAGGGGCCGGGGGATGGGGGAGGGGGATGGGTCCAGCAGCTCGGCAGGGGGTGGGGGAAGGGGGCACTTAGGGGGGAGTCTTGTGGCCCATCCCCCCCGTCCCTGTCACCCCAAATCCGGTCCCATCCCTGCTTCCACCTTTTCTCATCCCATTCCTGTCCCCTCCCTGCCTCTCCAGTCTCCATCCCCATCCCATTCATCCCATCCCAATCCCGATCTCTGCCCCATCCTGATCCCGATTCCCAACCCCATTTCCATCCCAATCCCTGCCTCGTTCCTATCCCAATTCCGATCCCCCCTCCATCCCTGTCCTGATCCCTCCCTGTTCCCACCCAATCTCTGCCCCATCCCCCTCCCAGTATCCACCCGATCCCAATCCCCGTTCCCATCCCTTCCCTGTCCCCATTCCCATCCTGTCCCCATCCCCGTTCCCATCCCATCCCTGTCCCCATTCCCATCCTGTCCCCATCCCTGTTCCCATCCCATCCCACCCTGTCCCCATTCCCATCCCATCTCCGTCCCCATCCTGTCCCCATTCAATCCCATCCTGTTCCCATCCCCGTTCCCATCTCATCTCATCCTGTTCCTGTCCCCATCCCCGTCCCTGTTCCCATCCCATTATCCCATTATCCCATTATCCCATCATCCCATTATCCCATTCCCATCCCATTATCCCGTTATCCCATCATCCCGTCCCGCTGACCGCAGCCGTTGGATGTTGGAGGACACCCCGGACAGGCGGTAGATGCCATCGACCACCCCGTGCTGCTCCACGAACTCCGTGCAGCTCCGGAGCACCTGCGGCACTGCGGGACCGGGACCCACCGTGATCCCCCCGGGCCCAGGGATCCCCGATCCGCAGATCCCACTGATCCCTGATCCCCCCGGGCCCAGGGATCCTGGATCCACTGATCCCACTGATCCCTGATCCCCCCGGGCCGGGGGATCCCGGATCCTACAGGGTCCCACTGATCCCTGATCCCCCCGGGCCGGGGGATCCCGGATCCACTGATCCCACTGATCCCTGATCCCCCCGGGCCGGGGGATCCCGGATCCACTGATCCCACTGATCCCTGATCCCCCCGGGCCGGGGGATCCCGGATCCACCAGGGTCCCACTGATCCCTGATCCCACCGGGCCGAGGGATCCCCGATCCGCTGATCCCACTGATCCCTGATCCCCCCGGGCCGAGGGATCCTGGATCCACGGGGTCCCACTGATCCCTGATCCCCCCGGGCTGAGGAATCCCGGATCCACTGATCCCACTGATCCCTGATCCCACCGGGCCGAGGGATCCCGGATCCTACAGGGTCCCACTGATCCCTGATCCCACCGGGCCGAGGGATCCCGGATCCACGGGGTCCCACTGATCCCTGATCCCACAGGGCCCCACTGATCCCGGATCCCACTGGGCCTGAGGGATCCCAGATCCCACAGAGCCCTGATCCAGCAGGGTCCAACAGATCCAGGATCCACCAGAGCCTGAGTGAGCCCAGATCAAACTGAGCCCAGATTCCAGAGCCCAGCTGAGCCTGGATCCATCAGTGCCCACCAGACCCAGCCCCAGACCCGGATCCACCATCACCCACCTGAGCCCAAACACAAATCCTGGATCCACCATCACCCACCTGAGCCCAGACCTGAATCTCAGGTGTGGAATCATCCACCTGAGCCCTGCCCAAATCCCAGATCCAGCATCGCCCACCTGGGCCCGGCCCTGGCCCCACCAGCACCAGGGGGATGGGGAGGACCTCGGCCAGCACCCCCCGGGGGTCCCGACAGGTCCCTGCACTGCTCCTGGGCCACCAACTCCAGGGATGGGGCCACCAACTCCAGGGATGGGGCCACCAACTCCAGGGATGGGGCCACCAACTTCACATCGGGATCACGGGTTCCACAGGAATGAGGTCACAAATCCCAAAGGATGGGACCACTAAATCCACGGCGATGGAGCCACCAAATCCACAAGGATGAGGCCACCAAAACCACGGAATGAGGCCACCAAATCCCAAAGGATGGAACCACCAACCCCACAGGATCAGGGCACCAAATCCCAAGAAATGAAGACACCGATTCCGCTGGGATGAGGCCACCAGATCCCAAGGGATGGAGCCACCACCCCCAGAAGGACAGAGTCACCAAATCCTGAAGTATTGGAGCCACCAAATCCCGAGCAACAGGGCCACCAAATCCCAAAGGATGGAGCCACCAACCCCAAGGAACGGCTCCCCCAACCCCTCAGGGCCAACCCCCCTGAGATTGGAGCCCCCCCAAGCTCCAACCCCCCCAAATCCCGGCCGAGCCTCGGTGGCCGTGGCGCTTCCTGCAGCTCCGGTGACGCAACGCGTGGCGCAAGTCCCCCTCGAGTCCCCTCCAGGGCCCCTTCGCCGCTTCCGTGGGTGGCCCAGGTGGCCCCGGTGGCCCCCGGGGGGCTCGGGGGTTGGTTTGGGGTGGTGGCACTCACCGTCCTGCCCCGAGCGCTGCAGATGCTCGCGGAGGTCGCAGCCGAAGAGCCGCTCCCGGGAGCCGCCCTTGCGCCTCGCCCGGTGCCGGGCCTTGAGCGCCCGGGACATGGGGACGGGGATGGGCACGGGGACAGCGCGGGGGACACGGCCGGGGACACGGGGGCCACGCCGGGGGGGTCCCGGCGCTGTCCCCGCGGGGGTGGCAGGAAGGCGGAGGCCGCGCTCGAGGCGCTTCCTGCTCCAAACCACAGCGAGGGCTGAGACGCCTGCGCACACGAGTGTGCAAGGGACACGCCCTGGGGACACGGGGACATGTGAGTGTGACAGGGACACGCCCTGGGGACACACGAGTGTGACAGGGATACACCCTGGGGACACGGGGACATGTGAGTGTGACAGGGACACGCCCTGGGGACACACGAGTGTGATAGGGACACGCCCTGGGGACACGGGGACATGTGAGTGTGACAGGGACACGCCCTGGGGACACACGAGTGTGACAGGGACACGCCCTGGGGACACACGAGTGTGACAGGGATACACCCTGGGGACACACGAGTGTGACAGGGACACGCCCTGGGGACACACGAGTGTGATAGGGACACACCCTGGGGACACGGGGACATGTGAGTGTGACAGGGACACACCCTGGGGACACACGAGTGTGACAGGGACACACCCTGGGGACAAGGGGACATGTGAGTGTGACAGGGACACGCCCTGGGGACACACGAGTGTGATAGGGACACACCCTGGGGACACACGAGTGTGCAAGGGACACGCCCTGGGGACACACGAGTGTGACAGGGACACGCCCCGGGGACACACGAGTGTGATAGGGACACGCCCTGGGGACACGGGGACATGTGAGTGTGACAGGGACACGCCCTGGGGACACACGAGTGTGACAGGGACACGCCCTGGGGACACGGGGACATGTGAGTGTGACAGGGACACACCCCGGGGACACACGAGTGTGACAGGGACACGCCCTGGGGACACACGAGTGTGATAGGGACACGCCCTGGGGACACACGAGTGTGCAAGGGACACGCCCTGGGGACACGGGGACACACGAGTGTGATAGGGACACGCCCTGGGGACACGGGGACACACGAGTGTGACAGGGACACGCCCTGGGGGCACACGAGTGTGACAGGGACACGCCCTGGGGGCACACGAGTGTGCAAGGGACACGCCCTGGGGACACGGGGACATGTGAGTGTGACAGGGACACGCCCTGGGGACACACGAGCGTGATAGGGATACACCCTGGGGACATGGGGACATGTGAGTGTGACAGGGACACGCCCTGGGGACACCTGAGTGTGACAGGGACACGCCCTGGGGACAAGGGGACACCTGAGTGTGACAGGGACACGCCCATGGGAGGCGGGGCTGGGGACACACCTGTGTACGAGGCTGACACGCCCTCGTGCACGCTCACACCGCGCTTGAGGCTCGCATTGCACGCACCTGTGCACACCTGAGTGTGTCACAGCTCACCTGTCTGTGCACACCCGAGTGTGTCACAGCTCACCTGTCTGTGCACACCTGAGTGTGTCACAGCTCACCTGTCTGTGCTCACCTGAGTGTGTCACAGCTCACCTGTCTGTGCTCACCTGAGTGTGTCACAGCTCACCTGTCTGTGCACACCTGAGTGTGTCACAGCTCACCTGTCCTTGCACACCTGAGTGTGGGACAGCTCACCTGTCTGTGCTCACCTGAGTGTGTCACAGCTCACCTGTCTGTGCTCACCTGAGTGTGTCACAGCTCACCTGTCTGTGCACACCTGAGTGTGTCACAGCTCACCTGTCCTCACACACCTGTGTGTGTCACAGCTCACCTGTCTGTGCTCACCCGAGTGTGGGACAGCTCACCTGTCTGTGCTCACCTGAGTGTGTGCAGCTCACCTGTCCTCACACACCTGTGTGTGATGGCTCACCATCACCAGCTCACCTGCACCCCCAGCCCCACCCCAGCCTTGCACCCCTGTGCCACCCCTGTGCCACCTCCGTGTCATCCCTGCGTCACCCCATGTCACCTCCGTGTCTGTGCCACTCCCCGTGTCACCCATGTCACCCTCGCGTCTCAGTGCCACCGGTGTGCCACCCGTGTCTCAGTGTCACCCCCGTGTCACCTCTGTCACCCATGTCCCCCCCCGTGTCCAGTGTCACCCCCGTGTCACCTCTGTCACCCATGTCACCCTCGTGTCCCCGTGTCACCCCCGTGTCACCTCTGTCATCCATGTCCCCCCCGTGTCCCCCGGTGTCCCCCGGTGTCCCCAGGCTGTCACACTCGGGCCCAGCCCCGCGGGTCGTTTATTTACAGGGTCTATACACGGCTGTACAGCCCCTCCCCCAGCCCGGGGGGGAGGGGACACGGCTGTCCCCAGTGCCACCACAGTCCCTGGGACATGGGGACACACGGGGGCTCCCGCCTCGCTCAGTCCTGGGGAGTTTGGGGAGTCCTGGGGGGTCCCCGGTGTCACCACGAGTGTCACCAGCCTGGGGTAGGGTGGCACTTGGGGACAGGGGGTTGTCCCCAAGCCTGTGATGGCAGGGAGGTGACACTTGGGGACCAGAGCACATCCAGGGCTGCCGTGTGTGTCCCCAAGCCTGTGCCAGCAGCGAGGTGACACTTGGGGACCGAAGAATGTCCTGGGGCTTGGTGGTGTCCCCAACTCCATGTGCCAGCAGGGAGGTGACACCAGGGGACCAGAATCCATCTTGACCCCACACCAGCAGGGAGGTGACACCTGGGGACCACAGCCAGTCCTGGGGCACTGTCCTTGTCCCCATCCCCACACCAGCAGCGAGGTGACACCTGGGGACTGAAGTCCATCCTTGACCCCACACCAGCAGGGAGGTGACACAGTCCTGGGGCACTGTCCTTGTCCCCAACCCCACACCAGCAGCGAGGTGACACCCAGGGACCAGAGCGGCGGGGACAGAGCTGAGGGGGCGCAGGGGGGGCTGGCTGTCCCCTGGCCGTCCCCTGGCCGTCCCCAGGTGTCCCCAGGTGTCCCCAGGTGCCCGGTCACACCAGGTGGCCGCGGCCGTTGATGTAGATGCCGTTGGAGCTGGGCTTGGCCTGCAGCATCCCGTTCTCCTGCACGAAGTGTGTCATGGCCTGCTTGATGGGGTCCCCCCCGCCGCCCCCCTCCTCCTCCTCCTCCTTGGGCTCCTTCCCGCCGGGGCCTGGCGGTGCTGGCGCCGCGGGGACAGCGGGGACGATGGGGACAAGGGGGACATCCGTCTGCGTCTCGATCTCCCGCACCGTGGAGAGCGTGGAGTAACTGCGGCCCTCGGGCTCCTCGCTCTGGGGACAGGGGACACGTCAGGGGACACGTCAGGGGACACGTCAGGGGCACCACTGGGAATGGGGCAGGGGTTGATGGGGACACGGGGGCCAGTGGGGATGTGGGGACCGTGGGGACATGGGGACCAATGGGGACATGGGGACCATCAGGGACATGGACACCATGGGGATGTGGCATCGATGAGGACGCAGGGGCACTGCTGGGGACATGAGTGCCACCAGGGACATGGCACCAATGAGGACATGGGTATGGCTGGGGACATGGGCACCATGGGGACATGGGCACCATGGGGACATGGGCACCATGGGGACACAGGGACCAGTGGGGACATGGGCACCATGGGGACACAGGGACCAGTGGGGACATGGGTGCCACCAGGGACAGGGACACCAAGGGGGACATGGGCATGGTCAGGTGACGTGGGCATCACTGGGGGCACGGACACCACCAGTGACACTGTGGGGGACACGGGTACCACTGGGGACAGGAGTGTCACCGGGGGTACTGACACTCACAGGAGCGCGGTGTCCCCCGTGTCCCCCCGTGTCCCCCGTGTCCCCCGTGTCCCCCCGTGTCCCCCGTGTCCCCGTGTCCCCCGTGTTCCCCGTGTCCCCCCGTGTCCCCCGTGTTCCCGTGTCCCCCCGTGTCGCCCGTGTCCCCCGTGTCCCCGTGTCCCCCCGTGTCCCCGTGTCTCCCGTGTCCCCGTGTCCCCCGTGTCCCCCGTGTCCCCGTGTCCCCGTGTCCCCCGTGTCCCCGTGTTCCCGTGTCCCCCGTGTCCCCGTGTCCCCCGTGTCCCCGTGTTCCCGTGTCCCCCGTGTCCCCGTGTCCCCCGTGTTCCCGTGTCCCCCGTGTCCCCCGTGTTCCCGTGTCCCCCGTGTCCCTCGTGTCCCCGTGTCCCCGTGTCCCCCAGTGTCCCCCCGTGTCCCCGTGTCCCCCGTGTCCCCAGTGTCCCCCGTGTCCCCCGTGTCCCCGTGTCCCCGTGTCCCTGTATCCCCCGTGTCCCCCGTATCCCCGTGTCCCCCGTGTCCCCCAGTGTCCCCCCGTGTCCCCCGTGTCTCACCATGGCGGAGCAGATGCTGGTGCCACGCAGGCTGTCCCCTCTCAGGCTGTCCCCTCTCAGGCTGTCCCCTCTCAGGCTGTCCCCTCTCAGGCTGCCCTGGTGACTCTCCGTCCGCAGCTGCAGCGTCTCCTCCAGCTGGGACAGTCCGGTCAGCAAGCAGGACACCCCAGGACACCCCAGGACACCCCACGGACACCCCACGGACACCCCACGGACACCCCAGGACACCCCACGGACACCCCAGGACACCCCAGGACACCCCAGGACACCCCAGGACACCCCAGGACACCCCACGGACACCCCAGGACACCCCAGGACACCCCACGGACACCCCAGGACACCCCAGGACACCCCACGACACCCCACGGACACCCCAGGACACCCCAGGACACCCCACGGACACCCCAGGACACCCCACGGACACCCCACGGACACCCCAGGTCACTCCAGGACACCCCAGGACACCCCATGGACACTCCAGGACACCTCAGAACACACCAAGGACACCCCAGGACACCCCAGGACACCCCACGGACACCCCAGGACACCCCACAGCCCAACCCAAGACCCCCTTCCTTGGGCCCCCCAAGACCCAGCACCCACCGCCCCGGGCCCCCCCAGCCCCCTCCCGGCACCTCCCAGTCCCGGTGTCCCTCCCAGTCCCGGTGTCCCTTCCCAGTCCCGGTGTCCCCTCCCAGTCCCGGTGTCCCTTCCCAGTCCCGGTGTCCCCTCCCAGTCCCGGTGTCCCTTCCCAGTCCCGGTGTCCCCTCCCAGTCCCGGTGTCCCTCCCAGTCCCGGTGTCCCTCCCAGTCCCGGTGTCCCTCCCAGTCCCGGTGTCCCCTCCCAGTCCCGGTGTCCCCTCCCAGTCCCGGTGTCCCCTCCCAGTCCCGGTGTCCCTTCCCAGTCCCGGTGTCCCCTCCCAGTCCCGGTGTCCCTTCCCAGTCCCGGTGTCCCCGCCCAGTCCCGGTGTCCCCTCCCAGTCCCGGTGTCCCCTCCCAGTCCCGGTGTCCCTCCCAGTCCCGGTGTCCCTTCCCAGTCCCGGTGTCCCCTCCCAGTCCCGGTGTCCCCTCCCAGTCCCGGTGTCCCCACCTGTGCCCGGGGGTCGCTGCTGTGGCTGGAGTGGAGCCTCCGGATGGAATTTTCCCGGGTCAGCGTCAGCTCCTCCTCGCTGGGGACACAGGGGACACTCAGCACCGGCCCCGTGTCACCCCCGCCGTGTCCCCACATGTCCCCCTGTGTCCCCCTCCATGTCCCACATCCCCTGTGTCCTCCCATGTCCCCCTGTGTCGCCCATGTCCCCCTGTGTCGCCCATGTCCCTCATGTCCTGCCATGTCTCTGTGTCCAGCCCGTGTCCCCCTCGTGTCCCCTACGTCCCCATGTGTCCCCCTGCATCCTCCATGTCCTCGTGTCTGTCCTGTGTCCCATTGACCCCGTCCCCCATTTCCCCATGTCCCCTTTGTCCCCATGTCCCTCCATGTCCCCATGTCCCCATGTCCCCATGTCCCCATGTCCCTCCATGTCCCCATGTCCCCATGTCCCTCCATGTCCCCATGTCCCCCATGTCCCCCCATGTTCCTCCATGTCCCCATGTCCCTCCATGTCCCCATGTCCCTCCATGTCCCCCCATGTCCCCCATGTCCCTCATGTCCCCCATGTCCCCATGTCCCTCCATGTCCCCCATGTCCCCATGTCCCTCCATGTCCCCCATGTCCCCATGTCCCTCCATGTCCCCATGTCCCCCATGTCCCCCCATGTCCCTCCATGTACCTGTGTCCCCACTGTCCCCCATGTCCTGTCATGTCCCTGTGTCCCCCAATGTCCCCCCAATATCCCCCCATGTCCCCAATGTCCCCTTTGTCCCCATGTCCCTCCATGTACCTGTGTCCCCACTGTCCCCACTGTCCCCACTGTCCTCTCATGTCCCTGTGTCCCCCAATGTCACCCATGTCTCCCCATGTCCCCATGTGCCTTTGTCACCCCATGTCCCTGTGTCCCCAATGTCCCTCCATGTACCTGTGTCCCCTCATGTCCCCAATATCCCCCCATGTCCCCCATGTCCCCAGTGTCCCCCCATGTCCCCAATGTCCCCCCATGTCCCCAGTGTCCCCCCATGTCCCCAATATCCCCCCATGTCCCCAATGTCCCCATGTCCCCATGTCCCCTGTCCCCTGTCCCCTCCCTTACTACTTCTCGGAGATGCGCTGGGTTTTGCGTTTGTGGTACAGGGTCATGACCACGACCACGATGACGAGGACGCAGAGCAGGACGGCGGCGATGACCCCGACCACGACCACCGAGGCCGACACCAGATCCACGCGCACGGGGTCCTCTGTGGGGACCCCACGGGGGTCAGGGGACACCCCAAACCGGGAGGAGACCCCAAAGGGGTCAGGGGACACCCCAAACCGGGGGAAACCCCAAAGGGGTCAGGGGACACCCCAAAAAGGAAGGAGAACTCCAAAGGGTCGGGGGACACCTCAAAGAGAGGGGAGACCTCAAAAGGGGAAAATGCCCCAAAGAGGGTCAGGGGATCCCCCAAAACGGGGGAAAATCCCAAAAGGAGTCAGGGGGACACCCCAAAGATGAGGGAGAGGGGACACCCCAAGAGAGAGGAGAAGCCAAGGGGAGAAGAGAAAGAGAAAGAGAAAGAGAAAGAGAAAGAGAAAGAGAAAGAGAAAGAGAAAGAGAAAGAGAAAGAGAAAGAGAAAGTGGACAGACAGATGGACGGACCAAGGGATGGATGGATGGATGGATGGATGGATGGATGGATGGATGGATGGATGATGATGGATGGATGGATGGATGGATGGACGGACAAGCAGAAATCTGAAGGCATGACCAGATGGGTGAGGGGACAGAAGGGTGGGTGAAGGGAGGGAAGGGCAGGTGAGGGGACAGACAGACAGGTGAGGGGACAGACAGACAGGTGAGTGACTGGACAGAAGGGCGGGTGAGGGGATGGACAGGTGGGTGAGGGGATGGACAGGTGGGTGAGGGGACAGACGGACAGGTGAGGGGAGGGAAGGGCGGGTGAGGGTAGGAAGTGAGCAGGCAGTGAGTAAACGATGAGCACACGATGAGTGGACGGGCGTGGAGAGGGATGGACGTGGGTGGGACGGGCACGGGGGGAGGAGCGGAGGAGGGAGGGACAGACGGATGAACGGACGGATGGACAGACGGACAGGAGGGTGGGTGGATGAATGGATGGGTGCGTGGACAGATGGGTGGGTGGACAGAGGGATGGGTCGATGAACAGACAGATGGAGAGATGGATGGATGGATGGGTGGATGGATGGATGGATGGATGGATGGATGGATGGATGGATGGATGGATGGACAGATGGATGGGTGGATGGGTGGATGGAGGGATGGATGGATGGATGGGTGGATGGACAGACAGATGGACAGCTGGATGAGTGGACAGACACACAGACAGATGGAGAAACCACGCCCAGCACTGCCCTCATCCTCTCCCCTGTGCCACCCCCACCCGTGGGAGGTGTCCCCTCTGTCGCTGTCGCTGTCCCCACCTGTGGCTCGTCCCCGGATGCTGACGTTGGCCCGGGCCTCCTTGGCAGCCACGCGGTTGGACACTCGGCACACGTAATCACCGGCATCGGCCACGGCCAGCGGCCGCTGGAACAGCAGCGTGTCCCCCTTGGCCCGGACACCCGCGGGCAGCGGCGCGTCCACCCTGCGGGGACAGCCTGGTGTCAGTGCTGGGGACACCCGGGGACAGCCCGGGGACAGCCTGGTGTCAGTGCTGGGGACACCCGGGGACAGCGCTGGGGACAGCCTGGTGTCAGTGCTGGGGACAGCGCTGGGGACAGCCCGGGGACAGCGCTGGGGACAGCCCGGCGACAGCCCGGGGACAGCTCGGTGTCAGCACTGGGGACAGCTCGGGGACAGCCCAGTGACAGCCTTGGCGACATCCCCGGTGACACCCCCCGGTGACACCCCCCGGTGACAGCACCAGTGACAGCACCAGTGACACCCCCCAGTGACAACCCACGGTGGCACCCCTCGGTGACAGTCCCAGTGACACCCCCCGGTGACACCCCCCGGTGTCATGTCTCGGTTTCAGCCCCCGGCCTGCCCGTGCGGGCAGGGGCGGGTGGCGCTGGTGGCGGTGCCATCAAAGCCGGCAGTGCCGGTTCCCACGGGTGACGCCCAGCCGGGCACCGCGGGACCTGCCCGGGCACGCGGCACTGCGGGGCACAGCCACGGCGGCACCGGCACCGGCACCGGCACGGGCGGGGACACGGGGGGACAGGCAGGGACACGGACACGGGCGGGGACACGGGGGGACAGGCAGGGACACGGACAGGGACACGGAGGATGGGCACGGGTGAGGGATTTGGGGGTGCGGAGATGTGGCAGGGACAGGGGGACGCGGCAGGGACAGGAGGATGTGGCACAGGGAGGGGGGACATGGGCAGGGGGACATGGCAGAGACACGGACACAGAGGGACAAGGGACACGCAGGGACACGGGGACACGGCACTGGAGCAGGGGGATGTGGCAAGGACAGGGGTGACAGCAGGGACGAGAGGATTTGTCGGGGATAGGGGGATGTGACAGGGACAGGAGGGACATGGCAGGGACACGGACACGGGCAGGGGGACACGGTGGGGACAGAGCTGGGGCAGGGGACACCGCAGGGACACCGCAGGGACACGGACATGCTCCAGAGCCTGGCGGGGACACAGCCGTGCTCTGGGGACACGGGCGAGGGGACGCAAGGCAGGGAGTCATGGGGAGGCGACAGGAGGTGACAGGGGGTGACAGGGGGTGACAGGGGGTGACAGGGGGTGGCAGGGGGTGACAGGGGCCTCACCGTGTCCAGTTGTAGGTCGGGGGGGGGTTGCCGTCCCCCAGGCAGGTCAGCGCCGCCCCCTCCATCCCCTCCTGCCACTCGGCCGTGTGGCCCAGCACCGACGCGTCCGACAGGTCTGGGGACACCGAGGGGACACTCAGGGGACACTCAGGGGACAATCCCACGGCCCCGCTGTGCCCCCCCATGGCCACGGTGTCCCCTTCATCCTCCCCGTGCCCAATGCCCCCCTCCGTGTCCCCAACGTCCTCCATGCCAGCATCCCCCAGTGTCACCTGTGTCCCCCACAATCCCAACGCCACTGTGTCCCCCATGTCCCCAACACCCTCCAGTGCTCCCAGTGTCCCCAATGCCCCCAGTGCTTCCCACCATTTCCATGTCCCCAATGTCTCCCAATGTCCCCAATGCCCCCCCTGTGTCCCCAAGGCTCTCCATGTCCCCAATGCCCCCCCGTGTCCCCAAGGCTCATCACGTCTCCCTGTCCCCAACACCCTCCATGTCCCCAATGCCCCTCACATCCCCCACACCCTCCACACACCCCCCGTGTCCCCAACACCCCCCGTGTCCCCAACACCCTCCGTGTCCCCAACACCCTCCACACACCCCCCGTGTCCCCAACACCCCCCGTGTCCCCAACACCCTCCACACACCCCCCGTGTCCCCAACACCCCCCGTGTCCCCAACGCCCCTCACATCCCCCACACCCTCCACACACCCCCCGTGTCCCCAACACCCCCCGTGTCCCCCGCCCCTCACATCCCCCACACCCTCCACACACCCCCCGTGTCCCCAACACCCCCCGTGTCCCCAACACCCTCCATGTCCCCAATGCCCCTCACATCCCCCACACCTCCCTCACCCCCCATGCCCCACCACGTCCCCAATGCCCCCCACACCCCACACACCCCCCATCACCCCCATCACCCCCCGTGTCCCCAACACCCCCGTGTCCCCAACACCCTCCATGCCCCCAGTGCCCCCCATCACCCCCCCCGCCCCCCGGCAGTGCCCGGTGGCGCACAGGCGACGCTGAGCAGGTGCGTGATCCTCTTCTCGTGGCGCAGGCCGGGGTGTTCCACCACGCAGGTGAGGCTCTTGCCGTTCATGCTGCGCCCGGGCACCAGGAAGAACTCGCTGGTGACGGAGGCGGATCGCGCGTGGGCCGAGCGCCGCGTGGCGTTGGTGCCGCGCACCTCGGTCTCCCAGCGCACCGACGGCACCGGGCTGCCCTCGGCCGTGCACGAGGCCGCCAGAGTGCGGCCCTGGCCCTCCTCCAGCGGCGGGCCCGGGTTCAGGATGGGCAGCGGTGGCACTGCGGGGGGACACGGGGTCAGGGATGCGCTGGGGACATCGCCGGCGGTGGTGGCAGCACCGGGGGTGCTCGGTGGTCGGTGTGTGGTGTGTCCTTTGTGGCCCTCGGTGGTCCCTCCCGTGGTACCAGTGACCATCGTGTCCCCAGTGTCCCCCCATCCCCATCGTGTCCCCTCTGCCCTCCATGTACCACATGTCCCCGCTGCCCCCAATGCCCACCGTGTCCCAGTGCCCATCACACCCTCCATGTCCCCAATGTCCCCCATGCCCTGTGTCTCATGTGCCCCATGTCCCCTATGTCCTCCGTGTCCTGTGTCCCCCCAGTCGTCCCAAACCCCCATGTCCCATGTGCCCGCTGTGCCCCATGCCCCCATTTCCACTGTCCCATGTCCCCCATATCCCCATATCCCATTTCCCCCATGTCCCCTGTCCCATATTCCCATGTCCCCATATCCCCCCGTCCCATATCCCCCCATCCCATATCCCCAATGTCCCCCTGTCCCCCATGTCCCCTGTCCCCCATGTCCCTAATTTCCCATATCCCCCGTCCCACATCCCCATTGTCCCACATGTCCCCCTGTCCCCTGTCCCCCATGTCCCCAATATCGCCCATGCCCCTAATTTCCCATATCCCCCGTCCCATATCCCCATTGTCCCCCTGTCCCTATGTCCCCAATATCGCCCATGTCCCCTGTCCCCATATCCCCTGTCCCCCATGTCCCTAATTTCCCATATCCCCCTGTCCCCATGTCCCTAATTTCCCATATCCCCCCGTCCCACATCCCCATTGTCCCCAATATCCCCCTGTCCCCATGTCCCTAATTTCCCATATCCCCAATATCCCCCTGTCCCCATGTCCCTAATTTCCCATATCCCCAATATCCCCCTGTCCCCATGTCCCTATATGGGAAATTAGGGACCCCGTCCCCCGTCCCCCGTCCCATCTCCCCAATGTCCCCCATGTCCCCCTGTCCTGTCCCAGCCCGTGTCCCCGCGCTCACCCAGCACCCTGAGCGTGAGCCGCCCCTCGAAGTTGCCCATGGGGAAGGTGATCAGGTGACACTCGTAGTCGCCCTCGTCGCCCTGCACGGCGTTCCTCAGCACGATGGCCCCGTCCTCCAGGTCGCCGTGGCCGTGGCGCAGGACGCGGCCGGCGAACGCCTCCTGCACGTGCTCGCCGTGCTGCGGGTTCAGCACGGCCACCTCGGCGGCCACCGAGCCCGGGCCGCGCTTCAGCCACGTCACCTGCACCACCTGCTCCTGCTCCTGAGCGCGGTACCGGCACGGCAGCACCACGTCCTGGCCCAGCACGGCCGTCACGCTGCGCGGCACCTCCACGCGGCCCGCACCTGGGGGGACAGGGGTGTGACACCTGAGTGACACCTGAGTGACACCTGAGTGCAGGTACAGACACCTGAGTGTGGGTACAGACACCTGAGTGTGACACCTGAGTGTGACACCTGAGTGTGGGTACAGACACCTGAGTGTGACACCTGAGTGTGGGTACAGACACCTGAGTGCAGGTACAGACACCTGAGTGTGACACCTGAGTGTGGGTACAGACACCTCCACGCGGCCCGCACCTGGGGGGACAGGGGTGTGACACCTGAGTGACACTGAGTGACACCTGAGTGCAGGTACAGACACCTGAGTGCAGGTACAGACACCTGAGTATGGGTACAGACACCTGAGTGCAGGTACAGACACCTGAGTGTCGGTACAGACACCTGAGTGTAACACCTGAGTGTGGGTACAGACACCTGAGCGTGGGTACAGACACCTCCACATGGCCCGCACCTGGGGGACAGGGGGACACCTGAGTGTCACCTGAGCGTGGGTACAGACACCTGAGTACAGGTACAGGCACCTGAGTGTGAGCACAGACACCTGAGTGCATGTACAGACACCTGAGTGCAGGTACAGACACCTTCCTGCGGGACACGGGGACAGGGATGTGACACCTGAGCGTGTCCCCTGTGTCACCAGGTGTGGCACTGAGTGGCACAGCGACATGAGGGGACATGGTAGGGACAGGAATGTGACACCTGCACACGGCCCCCACCTGTGGGGACACCGGGGGGCACAGGGACCGGGGACATCAATGTGGCCCCTGTGCCACCACCTGTGGGCACCAGGGGTGATGCCGAGTGTGTGAGAGCACACCTGGGCACACCTGAAATGGGCTGGGGCACACCTGGGCACACCTGAACAAGGCTGGGGCACACCTGGGCACACCTGGGCACACCTGAACAGGGCTGGGGAACACCTGGGCACACCTGCAGGGTTTGGGCTTCAGGTTGGGGTTTTGGGGTGCAGATTTCGGGTTCCAGGGATTTGGGGGCTGATCGTGGGGTTCGAGCTGCAGGATTTGGGGTGCAGGATTTGGGGTGCAGGATTTGGGGTGCAGGATTGGGGTGCGGGGTTTGGGGTACAGGGATTGGGGTGCGGGATTGGGGTGCAGGGTTTGGGGTGCGGGGTTTGGGGTGTAAGTTTGAGGTGCAGTTTTGGGGCGCAGGGTGTGAGGCGCAGGATTTGGGGAGCGAGTTTGGGGGGCTGAAATGCAGATTTGGGGCGCGGCTTTAGGGAACGGCTGAGGTTTCTGGGGCAGGTGTGAGGTTGAGAATTTGGGGTGCAGGATTTGGGGTGCAGAATTTGGGGTGCAGGATTTGGGGTGCAGGATTTGGGGTGCAGGATTTGGGGGCCCTTTAACAGGTTTTGGGTGCGTGTTTAGGGCGCAGGATCTGCTCAGCAGGTTTGGGGGGCTGATCGGGGTGGGGGTTGAGGTACATTTTTGGGGGTACATTTTTGGGGGTGCATTTTTGGGGGTACATTTTTGGGGGTGCATTTTTGGGGGTGCATTTTTGGGAGGGGGCGTGGCCCGCAGTTTTTTGGGGGGGCGTGTCCCGCCCCGCCGCCGCCGCCGCCAGAAGCGGCCGGGCCGGCCCGTCCAGCCCAACCGGCCGGGACGGATCCCGCTCTGCCGCCCCCGCCGAGCCCCCCAGGGGATCCCCAAAATTCCCCCCACCATCCTGACCCCCCGAGGATCCCCCCGACTCATTAACCCCTTCATTAACCGCGCCGCCGCCTCCCCGCGCCGCTCCCACGTGCCTCAGTTTCCCCCGGCCCCGCCGCGCTCCGGGAGCGCACCGGCAGCTCGGGGGGTCCCGGGGGGGGTCCGGGGGGGTCCCGCGGGGGTCGCGGTGGCCGTGGCGGGGCTGGGGGCGGTTCTGGGGTTCCGTGGGGAGGTTCCCCCCTCGGGGCGTCCCCACCCAGCGGGGCCCGAGCGCGTGGGAACCGGCGCGGGGAACCGGCAGAACCGGCCCCGCGGCCCCCACGCCCCGGCCGCGCGCGGGGGGGGCCAAAACAGGCCCGGCAACGGAGAACGGGGGGTCCCGGGGGCGGGGATGGGGGGGGGATGGGGGTGGGGGGTCCCCCCAAATTCCCACGGGTGTCCCCGGGGGGGCAGAGCCCCGCGCTGGGGGAGGGGGGGCGGGTGTTTCCCACGGGGACGCGCGCGCGGGGTCACCCCCTGTCCCCTCACCCCGGGGTGAGGACCCCCCCACCCCCCCCCACCCAAAACCAGCCCTCGCACGCCCGTAGGGACCCCCTGGACACGCGTGGGGACCCCGCGGGGCTCCAAGGCCTGACATGAGGGGCAAGCGTGGGGACCCCCCCAGAACACCCCACGCCCCCCGAAACCCCCCCGGACCCCCCCGTGGGGTGCGAGTGGCGGGTGGGGGGGGTCAGCAGCACCCCCTCCCCACCCCCCCTCCCCCCCAGTGCAGCCGGTGACCCGGGGAGGGGGGGGGGGGGCGGCACCTCGGGGTTCCCACGGGTGCTGAGGGGAAACTGAGGCACGGGGGGGGGGATGAGGGGGCGGGGCAGAGCAGGGGACCCCCCCCTCCCCCTCTCTGTGCAGCCCCCCCCCCCCCAATCCTGCGTGGGACAGCTCGCGGGGAGACCCCCAAAACTGATGGGAGGGGGGTGTGGGGACCATGAGGAGGGGGCGGGACCCCCCCGGGGCACGCGGTGTCGCCGTTCCCACGGTTTGTCCCCCCCCCCCCCCGTGTGTCCCCAGAGGGGTCCCCGCGTTCCCCGAAGGGGGTGGGGGGGTGGGGGGAGGGGAGCGGAGCCCACGCGGAGGCGCAGGTGCGCACCCACGAGCACGCGCGCAGGTGTGCGCGCACACGCGTGTGAAGCGCCCGCGGCGCTGCCCCCGGCGCGGGGACCCGCGGGGGCGCGCACGGGACACTCGGACACGCGCGCACAGACCCACGGACACTCGGAGCCACGGACACTCGGAGCCGCAGGTGCGCGGGGCCGCAGGTGCACACGCGCGCGCTCCCACGTACGCACACACACACACACACACACACACCTGCACACGCGTGTGCGCGCACACCTGCGCTCGCCCCCGCCCCCCGTGAGTCCATCCCCGGTCCCGGTTTCCTTTTCCCGGTGCCGGTTCTTACCCCCCCCACCCACCGGTCCCGGTTCGCCCCTCCGGGCGGTGCCGGTGTCCCCCGGGATCTCCCCCCGCGTGGGCAGCGCTGTCCCCGGTACCCCCCGGCTGTCGGTGCCGGTTCCGTGGGAGCCGGTGCCATCCCGGTGCCATCCCGGTGCCATCCCGGTGCCATCCCGGTGCCCCCCGTTGTCCCGCCCGGTGCCCCCCGTGCCTTACCGGTACCGGCGAGGAGGAAGGTGAGGAGGAGGAGGACGGGCCGCATCCCGCGGGGGTCCATGCGGAGCGCTCCGGGCTCACGGCGCCGTTCGGATCCCGGGCAGCACCATCCGGGCCGGAGCGGGCCCCACCGGCAGCACCGGCCAGCCCGGGACAGCCCGGGACAGCCCGGGACAGCCCGGCTCCCACGGGGCACAGCCTGGACGGGCGGGACCGGGCGGAACCGGCAGCCACCGGCACCCAGCGGGAGCCACCGGGACGGGCCGGGCGGGACCGGGGCCGATCGGGCCGGTGGCGGCGGAGGGGCCGGTGCTGCTCGGTGCGGGACGGGACGGGGGCAGGGGCGGGGCCGGGGGGCGGGGCCTGGCGGGGTGGGGCGGACGGGGGGCGGGGCCGGGCGGGGCGGACCGGTCCGGCAGGTCCGGCCGGGGGCGGGGCCGAGGGCGCGGCCTTAAAGCGGCGATGGCCGCGGGGGGAGCGGTGGGGCCACACCCGGCGGGAGCGGGGGGAGAGAGAGTGGGGACAGCCGGGGGCGCTCCCAGTGCTCCCCATGGATCTCCCAGTGCTCCCCAGTGCTCCCCAGTGCCTCCCAGTGCTCCCATGGATCTCCCAGTGCTCCCCAGTGCCTCACATGGATCTCCCAGTTCTCCCAGTGCCTCCCAGTGCTCCCCATGGATCTCCCAGTGCTCCCCAGTGCCTCCCATGGATCTCCCAGTGCTCCCCATGGATCTCCCAGTGCTCCCAGTGCTCCCCATGGATCTCCCAGTGCTCCCCATGGATCTCCCAGTGCTCCCTATGGATCTCCCAGTGCCCCCTATGGATCTCCCAGTGCTCCCCATGGATCTCCCAGTGCTCCCCAATGCTCCCAGTGCCTCCCGTGGATGTCCCAGTGCTCCCAGTGCCTCACATGTATCTCCCAGTGCTCCCAGTGCTCCCATGGATCTCCCAGTGCTCCCAGTGCCTCCCATGGATCTCCCAGTGCTCCCCATGGATCTCCCAGTGCTCCCCATGGATCTCCCAGTGCCCTCTATGGACCTCCCTGTGCTCCCAGTGACCCCACTATGGCATCCCCAGTACCCCCAGTGCTCCCTCCCAGTGCCCTCAGTGTCCCCCGTGCACTTCCCAGCGCTCCCTCCCAGTTCTCCCAGTGCTCGCTCACACTGCTCGCTCCCAGTGACCCCCCCATGGCATCCCCAGTGCTCCCAGTGGCACCACCATGTCTCTCCCAGTGCTCCCAGTGATCTCCCCCAGTCTACCTTCCAGTTCTCACACCATGTCCCTCCCAGTGGCCCCCCCCCCCCCAGTCTATTCCTACTCCACACCAGTGGCTCCCAGTGCCCCTCGTGTCCCTCCCCGTCTATTCCTGATCCCTTCCAGACCATTTCTGTCCCCTCCCAGTGTTCCCAGTGACCCCCATGTCCCTCCCAGTCCTTTCCCGCCCCCTCCCCAGTGCTCCCAGTGCCCCCCAAATCCTTCCCGTTTGTCTCCCAGTGCCCCCCCCCCCCATACCCCAGTTCCTCCCCACACCGGCTGGGGGCCGTCACCGACACCCCCGAAAGTTTTGGGATCCCCAAATTCCCCCGGATCGCACAGGGAAACCCACGGGGAGTTGGGGGAGGCATTTATTGGCACAGCAAAATTTGGGAAAAAGGGGAAAATCCTGGAAGGGGAACGGGGGGAGGGATCCGCAGAGGCCGGACCCAGCTCGGCACAGCACTGACCACACCCAAAATTATGGGGGGGGAAATGGGGACCCCCCCACCCCCCTCAGGACCCCCCAACTTCGGAGCTCTCCGGGGACGGATCCTTGGAAGCGGCGCAGAGGTGGAAAAGCCCTGGGGGGTGGGGAGGGGATTTGGGAACCCCAAAGTTACCTCAAAAAATTTGGGGGGGGAGGTTGTAAATCCCACTCCCCGCAGAGGCCGGGCACAGCTCAGGGCAGGGATGGACCCCCCCCCCCCAGTCCCTGTGCCCCCAATTCCCCGTTGCCCCCCTCAAACCCCCTGACCTCCCGTTCCCGTGCCCCCCCATTCCGTGCCCCGGTTCCGGTGCCCACCCCAATTCCCCTGATCCCCCTAATCCTCCTGCTCCCCCCTCACCCCGTTCCGTGCCCACTCCCGTTCCCGGTGCCCCCCCTGTTCCGTGCCCCCCTAATCCCATTCCCGGTGCCCCCTCCCGTTCCCGGTGCTCCCATTCCCGATGACCCCAATCCCCCTGCTCCCCCCTCACCCCGTTCCGTGCCCTCTCCCGTTCTCGGTGTCCCCCCCGTTCCCGGTGTCCCCCCCGTTCCCGGTGTCCCCGTCCCCGGTGTCCCCGTTCCCGGTGTCCCCGTCCCCGGTGTCCCCCGTCCCCGGTGGTGTCCCCGTTCCCGGTGTCCCCCCGTCCCCGGTGTCTCCGTTCCCGGTGTCCCCGTTCCCGGTGTCCCCCTCGTTCCCGGTGTCCCTGTTCCCGGTGGTGTCCCCCGTTCCCGGTGTCCCCGTTCCCGGTGTCCCCATTCCCGGTGTCCCCCCGTTCCCGGTGTCCCCCGTCCCCGGTGGTGTCCCCGTTCCCGGTGGTGTCCCCCCGTTCCCGGTGTCCCCGTTCCCGGTGGTGTCCCCGTTCCCGGTGGTGTCCCCTCCGTTCCCGGTGTCCCTCCATTCCCGGTGTCCCTCCATTCCCGGTGGTGTCCCCGTTCCCGGTGTCCCCGTTCCCGGTGTCCCCGTTCCCGGTGGTGTCCCCGTTCCCGGTGTCCCCGTTCCCGGTGTCCCCGTTCCCGGTGTCCCTCCATTCCCGGTGTCCCCGTTCCCGGTGTCCCCGTTCCCGGTGTCCCCATTCCCGGTGTCCCCATTCCCGGTGTCCCCGTTCCCGGTGTCCCCATTCCCGGTGTCCCCCCATTCCCGGTGTCCCCGTTCCCGGTGTCCCCCCGTTCCCGGTGTCCCCGTTCCCGGTGTCCCCGTTCCCGGTGTCCCCGTTCCCGGTGTCCCCGTTCCCGGTGTCCCCGTCCCCGGTGTCCCCGTTCCCGGTGTCCCGTACCCGCCGAGCCCAGCAGCGCGGCTCCCAGCCAGCCCAGGATGAAGGACCAGGAGAAGCTCCAGGAGCTGCGCAGGGACCCCGGCAGGGCCAGAGCCCCCCCCGAGCACAGCCCGAGCCCCAAGAGCGCCAGCAGAGCTGGGGGGGCACGGGGGGGTCAGGACAGCGGGCTGGGGGCGGGGGGCACGGCTGAGACGGGGGACAGTGACACCAGGGACAGTGACAGCAGGGACAGTGACAGCAGGGACAGTGACAGCAGTGATAGCAGAGACCGGGCACAGCTCAGTGCAGGAGTGACAGCAGTGACAGTGACACCAGTGACACCAGTGACAGTGACACCAGTGACACCATTAACGCCAGTGACAGTGCAGCAGTGACAGTGACACCAGTGACAGCAGTGACAGTAGTGGCAGTGACACCAGTGACACCAGTGACACCAGTGACATCAGTGACAGCAGAGACCGGGCACAGCTCAGTACAGCAGTGACACCAGTGACAGTGACACCAGTGATCAGGGACAGTGACAGCAGTGTGACAGTGACACCAGTGACATCAATGATAGCAGAGACCGGGCACAGCTCAGTGCAGGAGTGACACCAGTGACAATGACATCAGTGACACCAGTGGCAGTGACAGCAGAGCCCGGTCGCCCCCAATTCCCACCTGTCCCGCCCCGTCCCCGCCCCGCCATGCCCCCCCATCCTTGGGGACAGTCCCCGAGCCCCCCGTGTCCCCTCTGTCCCCACGCACCTGCCAGCAGCAGGGTGGCCCCGGCCACTCGTGCCCGCGCCCTCCGGCCCCCGCCGGCCCCCACGGCCAAGCCCAGGGCGAGTCCGGCGGCGGCGGCGACCACCGAGAGCAGCATCAGCACCCGCGCCGCCTCCAGGAGCGCTGGGGGGGGACACGGCGTGGGGACACCGCGGGGACACGCGGGGTGACCCCCTCCCCCCACGGCTCCCACCCTGCATGGGGACACCCGTGGGGACATCTCTGGGGGACTCTGGGGACACCCGTGGGGACAGCTCTGGGGGACTCTGGGGACACCCGTGGGGACAGCTCTGGGGTGCGGGTGGCACCTCTGGGGACTCTCTGGACACCAGGGACACCCCGAGGGGACACCACGGGGGTGGGGACATTGGGGACAGCTCAGCGCAGGGATGGACACCCCCACCCCCCCCACAATTCCCGCTCTGCTGGCGCCCCCCGGGCGTACCTGGGGTGGTGGCGTGGGGGTGGCACTGTCCCCCGAGGCAGCCGTGCCACAGCCCCAGGCTGGTCGTGCCCCCCGGTGCCCGGCGCTGCACCCAGAAATGGGTGGTGGTGGCGGCCACCAGCAGGGCCAGGCCACTGGCCCCGCACAGCAGCCCCCCGGCCGCGGGCATCCCTGCGGGGACACGGGGACAGCGTGGGGACATCGCTGGGGACACGGGGACAGACGTGGGGACATCGCTGGGGGCACGGGGACTGCGTGGGGACAGCGTGGGGACCCAGGGATGGGCATGGGGACAGTGGCAGGGACACGGGGACAGCCCTGGGGGCATCTCTGGGGACACGGGGACAGGCGTGGGGACATCTCTAAGGGACACGGGGACAGCGTGGGGACAGCAGTGGGGACATCGCTGGGGGACACGGGGACATCACTGGGGGACACGGGGACAGCGTAGAGACCCAGGGACGGGCATAGGGACAGTGGCAGGGACACGGGGACAGCCCTGGGGGCATCTCTAAGGGACACGGGGACAGGCGTGGGGACATCTCTGGGGGACACGGGGGCAGCGTGGGGACAGCAGTGGGGACATCGCTGGGGGACACGGGGACAGCGTGGGGACATCTCTGGGGGACACGGGGACAGCGTGGGAACCCAGGGATGGGCATGGGGACAGTGGCAGGGACACGGGGACAGGCGTGGGGACAGCAGTGGGGACACGGGGACAGGCGTGGGGACAGCAGTGGGGACACGGGGACTGGCCCAGGGACATCTCTGGTCGACGCGGAGATGCCCAGGGTGTCACCTCATGTCACAGGAGACACCCGTGGGGACACCCCCAGGGAAAATGGGGATACCCGGGGGGGTGACATCTGCGGGGGACACAGAGGACAGCCCTGGGGACACGGCGGTACCCGGGGGTGGCACCTGCGGGGGATGTTGGGGACAGCCATGGGGACATTCCTGGGGCTCCACGGGGGTGGCACCTCTGGGGACACGGGGACCCTCTGCAGTGAGGGGGACACCAGAGGGGGGACCCAGGGGTGGGGACACTGGGGACATGGGGACATTGGGGACATCGGGGACAGCCCCCCCCGCACTCACCCGCCTTCAGCAGCCGCTGTGCTGCCCCATGGCCACCTGTCCCCGTGTCCGGCTGTCCCCGTGTCCCCGCGCTGTCCCCCGGGAGGGGACAGGGCCCCTGGCACGTGGCACTGCCATTGTTGGGGACACAATGGGGGAAGGCTCTGGGCGCTGCTGAGGTGGCACGGGTTTGTCCCCAGGCGGGTGACACTGAGGGGGGCGGGGGGGAGGGGGGACACGGCCGGGGTCACCCCCGGCGACACTGAGGGGTCCCTGCAGCGCCTTGGGGACAGCGGGTGACATTGGCGCGGGCAGGGCCAGCACAGCTGCGGGTGCCAGGCGGGAGAGGGGACACTGGGGACACTGGGGACAGGGGGACATTGGGGACACTGAGGACATTGGGGACAGGGGGACATGGGGAGAGGGGGCACTGGGGACATTGGGGACAGGGGGACATTGGGGACAGGGGGACATGGGGAGAGTGGGGACATTGGGGACAGGGGGACATTGGGGACAGGGGGACATGGGGAGAGGGGGCACTGGGGACATTGGGGACAGGGGGACACGGGGACACTGGAGTCAAGGACACAAGGGACATGGGGACACTGGGGACACACTCAGGTGTCAGAACCCGCGGGCCGGTGGCAGCAGGAGGACGACGGTGACAGTGACGGTGACAATGACGGTGACAATGACGGTGACAATGGTGACGATGCCGCCGCGCGGGGGGGCCCCGGAGCAGGGGGGGCTGCAGGGAACACCTGGAGGGGGGGGGGCGACAGGGGGGACCCTCAGGGGCTGCACCCCCAAATCCTGCAGAGCCCCCGGGGACACCCCCAGAGACCCCAAATCCCACAGAGACCCCAAATCCCACAGAGACCCCCCCCAAAAATCCCACAGAGCCCCCAGACCCAACACGGGAGAAGGTTTTGGGGGGAAGGTTTTGGGGTGAAGGGTTTGGGGTGTTTCAGGGCGGGGGTCCCGAGGGTGCCCCTGGGTGGGGGTCTCGGTGTGAGGGTCCCAGGGCGGGGGTCTCAGTTCGGGGCTCCCGGGGGGGGTCCCAGGGCTGGTCCCGTGGGGATCCCGGGTCTCAGTTCGGGGGTCCCGGGTCTCAGTTCGGGGGTCCCGGGGCTGTTCCCGGGGGGGTCTCGGGGGTCCTGGGTCTAATTTCGGATGTCCCGGGGGTCCCGGGGCTGTTCCCGTGGGGGTCCCGGGGCTGTTCCCGTGGGGGTCTCGGGGATCCCGGGTCTCAGTTCGGGGGTCTCGGGGCTGTTCCCCGGGGGGTCCCGGGTCTCAGTTCGGGGGTCTCGGGGCTGTTCCCCGGGGGGTCCCGGGTCTCAGTTCGGGGGTCCCGGGGGTCCCGGGTCTCAGTTCGGGGGTCCCGGGGGGTCCCGGGTCTCAGTTCGGGGGTCCCGGGGGTCCCGGGGGTCTCACCGGCGCGCAGCCGCAGTGTCACTGTCCCACAGGCGCATTCGTTGTCCCCCAGCAGGTGACACGTGAAGGTGCCATTGTCCCCTCCCCGCACGTCCCGCAGCACCAGCGAGCCGGGGGGGACATCGGGGGCCACCAGCGTGGCCCTGTCACCGTACGGGGGGTGACAACGCGGCTGACCCTGCCTCAGGTCACACACGGGGACAGCGGGGACCGCGGGGTCACCCCGAAAGTGCCACCGCACGGTGACAACCCGGCCCAGGTCCTGCTCGGCCATGGGACAGCCCAGGGTGACAGTGGCACCCAGGGTGGCATCGGCCACTGCGCGGCCGCGGAGGGGGCTGCCACACGCGCAGGGGTCGCCGGAGCCTGGGGACAACGGGGAGTGTCACCGGAACCGGCAGCCAGGAGTGGTGGCACTGGGGACACCGCGGGGTGGCAGTGGGGACACCGCGGGGTGGCACTGGGGACACTGCGGGGTGGCATTGGGGACACCGCGGGGTGGCACTGGGGACATCGTGGGGTGGCACTGGGGACATCGTGGGGTGGCACTGGGGGCACAGCGGGGTGGCATTGGGGACACCGCGGGGTGGCACTGGGGACATCGCGGGGTGGCATTGGGGACACCGCGGGGTGGCATTGGGGACACCGCGGGGTGGCACTGGGGACACTGCGGGGTGGCACTGGGGACACCGCGGGGTGGCACTGGGGACACTGCGGGGTGGCACTGGGGACACCGCGGGGTGGCACTGGGGACACCGCGGGGTGGCATTGGGGACATCATGGGGTGGCATTGGGGACATCGTGGGGTGGCACTGGGGACATCGCGGGGTGGCATTGGGGACACCGCGGGGTGGCATTGGGGACACCGCGGGGTGGCACTGGGGACACTGCGGGGTGGCACTGGGGACACCGCGGGGTGGCATTGGGGACACCGCGGGGTGGCTCTGGGGACACCGCGGGGTGGCGCTGGACCCGTGGTGGCTCTGGGGGGCTCTGCGGGGACAGGTGACACTGGCACCTGCCCGTGGTGGGTCCATGAGGGGACCCTGGGGGTTGTCACCGTCGCACGGGCGAGGGTGGCACTGCTGAGGGAGCCGGGGACTGTCACTGTCACCTCGGCCATGCCGGGGACACTCGGGGACCGCCACCAGCTCCGGACAGGGGCGGGGACCGCGATGGGGACAGGGGTGGGGACAGCGACAGCGACATCTCCGAGTCCCGCAGCCCCCCTGGCACCCCCAGCCCCCCCCGGGGCCCTGGCACCCCAAATTGCCCCAACCCCCCGCGCCCCCCGAACCCCACAGAGACCCCCGGGACCCCCCCAGGCCCCCCCGCACCCCCAGGTCCCCCCAGACCCCCCCAGGCCCCCCCGCACCCCCAGCACCCTCTGGACTCCCCCTGCACCCCCAAACCCCCCTGCACCCCTCAGCACCCCCAGAGCCCCCCAGCTCCACCCGGACCCTTCTGGACCCCCCGAACCCCCAGACCCCCCTGACTCCCTCGACCCCCAGACCCCCCCCGGACCCCCAGCACCCTCAGGATCGCCCCCAGACCCCGAGCACCCCCCTGAACCCACAGCCCCCGCCCCCAGCAGCCCCCCCAGGACCCCCCGAAGCCCCCAAGACCACCCCGGACCCTGATCACCCTCAGGACCCGCCCCTGAGACCCCCGGACCCCCAGGACCCCCCCTGACCCCCGGATTCCCCGCACCCCCCTAAACCCCGGAACTCCCCGGAGCCCCCAGACCCCCAGGACCCCCCTGACCCCCGGATTCCCCGCACTCCCTGAGACCCCCAGGACTCCAGAGACCCCCCTCGCACCCAGTACATCCCCCCGCCCCTCTGACCCCCCCCCGAACCCCCCCGGACCCCCTGAACCCCAGGACCCCCCACACCCCCAGAGATCCCCGAGACCCCCAGACCCCCCAAACCCCGCAGGCCCCAGGACCCCCCCAGAACCCCCCGACCCCAAAAACCCCACAGACCCCAAACACTCCCGCCCCCCCACCTCCCGAACCCCCCGGACCCCCCAGGCACCCACCGGGGGTCCCCAGGGCCGCCCCCAGCCCCAGCAGCAGCAGCAGCAGCTCCCGCATGGCGGCCCCGGGGGGGACACGGGGGACACAAATGACACCGGACCCCGCCAGCCTCGGGGGGGGGGGGACACGGGGGGGTCACACCCCCTAAAAGGGCCCGACCCTGCCACGTGGCAGCTCCTCCCCGCCCGCTGCTGGTCCCGAATGTCCCCACGAGTGTCCCCCCCCCGCCCCCCCAGCCGTGTCGTGGGGTCACCTCCCGTGACGTGGGGGGCAGGCGCTGCCACCCCCGTGTCCCTCGCGGGGTCACTGAGACCCCCGGGTCCCATCCGAGGTGTCCCCGTGTCCTTTTCAGGGGCCGCTGTCACCATTGGGGCCCACCCAGGGTGTCCCTGTCACCCCCCTGTCCCACCCCAACGTGTCCCCACATCCCACCCAGGGTGTCCCTGTCACCCCCGTGTCCCTTCCTAGGGTGTCCCAGTCAGTGTCACCACCATGTCCCACCCCTCGTGTCCTTGTCACACCCCCCTGTCCCCTCCCCGGGTGTGTCCCCCACCCTCTCTGGGTGTCCTTGTCCCCCGAGGTGGCACGGGGGGGGGGTGACAACAGCCCAACCCCATCCCATCACCCCCCCTCGGTCCCCACGGTGCAGGAAGTGTCACCCCCTCCACTGTCACCCCCCATTGTCACCCCCCCAGTGTCACCCCCCCACTGTCACCCCCACTGTTACCCCCCATTGTCACCCTCAGTGTCACCCCCCCACTGTCACACCCCCACTGTTACCCCCATTGTCATCCCCCCAGTGTCACCCCCCCCATTGTCACCCACAGTGTCACCCCCCCATTGTCACACCCTTATTGTCACCCCCATTGCCACCCCTCACTGTCACCCCCCCAGTGCCACCCCCGTTGTCACCCCCCCTGTCCCCCCCCCCCACCGGACGCTCCCGCCCTCCTCGGGAAGCCACACCTGGAGCTCAAGTGCCACCACGGGCCCTTTATTGGGGACCCCGGGGGACCCCCCCATCCTGTCCCACCCCCCTTTGGGGACACCCTCATCCTGTCCCCCGCCCCCCTGTCCCCCCCTGTCCCCCCCTGTCCCCCCCTGTCCCCCTCAGTCCCCCAGGTTCCGGAACGCCGCCACCATCTCCTCCTGCAGCTGCGCGTAGGCCGCCAGGATCCGCTGCTCGCCGTCCTTCACCGGGTCCTGGGGACACGGGGGGACACGGGGGGACACGGGGGGACACGGCGGGGTCACCCCCAGTCACCCCCCGGGGCACCCACGCTGAGCTTCGTGTGGGACCCCTCCCCAAAATGGGGTCACAGCCCCCCCCGGCCACCCACACTGACCATCGGGGGGGACACGGGGGGACACGGGGGGACACAGCGGTGCCACCCCCAGACCCACACGTTGGGGGGGGGGTCCCGGTCACCCCCCAGGGCACCCACACTGAGCTTCGTGTGAGACCCCCCCCCAAAATCCATCCCCCTTAACCCTCCCCTAGGACCCCCAAACCCCCTTTAACTCTCCCCTAAGACCCCCAAACCCCATTAGCCCTCTCTTACGACCCCCAAACCCCCTTTAACCTTCCCCTAGGACCCCCCCACGGGGGTCCCAGCCCCCAAACCCCCTTTAACTCTCCCCTAAGACCCCCAAATCCCTTTTAACCCTCCCCTAAGACCCCCAAACCCCCCTTTAACCCTCCCCTAGGACCCCCCAAACCCCCTTTAACCCTCCCCTAGGACCCCCAAATCCCCTTTAACCCTCCCATAAGACCCCCAAATCCCCTTTAACCGTCCCCTAGGACCCCCAAACCCCCTTTAACCGTCCCCTAGGACCCCCCCATGGGGTGTCACCCCCCCAGACCCCCCCACCTGGAACTTCATGGCGCTCAGGCGGTACAGGATGTCGCCCATGCCCTCGCGGATGGTGGCCCAGGTGACTCGCTGATCCTCGGGCCCCGCCCCCTCCACGGCCCCCCGGGCCAGGTCATAGAAGGTGACGAGGTTCTGCAGCATGCCCACGGTCTTGTAGAACGGGCAGAACCTGGGGAGGGGTCCGGGGGGGTCAGGGGGGGAATTTGGGGGGTCAGGAGGGGATTTGGGGGGACAGGAGGGGATTTGGGGGGTTTTAGGGGGTCAGGATGGGTTTGGGGGTGTCAGGGTTCTGCAGCATGCCCACGGTCCTGTAGAACGGGCAGAACCTGGGGAGGGGTCCGGGGGGATCAGGGTGGGGGGTTTGGGGGTATTGTGGGGGTCGGGGGTCTGGGTTCAGAATTCTCACGGTTTTGTAGAAGGGGCGGGACCTGGAGGGGCCCGGGGGGGTCTGGGAGATGTCCCGGGGGGTCCCGGGGGTCCCGGTACCGGTGACAGGAGGGGTCAAGTTTGGGGGTCCCGGGGGGTCCCTGGGGTCCCGATACCGGTGACAGGCAGGGTCAGGGTTGGGGGGGAGGTCAGGTTTGGGGGTCCCGGGGGGTCCCGGGGGTCCCGGTACCGGTGACAGGCAGGGTCAGGGTTGGGGGGGGGGGTTGGGGTCAGGTTTGGGGGTCCCGGGGGTCCCGGGGGTCCCGGTACCGGTGACAGGAGGGGTCAGGGTTGGGGGGGGTCAGGTTTGGGGGTCCCGGTACCGGTGACAGGCAGGGTCAGGGTTGGGGGGGGTCAGGTTTGGGGGTCCCGGGGGGTCTCAGGGGGTCCCGGTACCGGTGACAGGCAGGGTCAGGGTTGGGGGGGGTCAGGTTTGTGGGTCCCGGGGGTCCCGGTACCGGTGACAGGCAGGGTCAGGGTTGGGGGGGGGTTGGGGTCAGATTTGGGGGTCCCGGGGGTCCCGGTACCGGTCGTAGGCCGAGTATCCGTTCTGCTGCAGGAAATCGTCCTTGAGCAGTTTGGCCACCTCCAGTGTCACCTTGTCACCTTCGGCCAGCGACGCCTGGGGGGGGCACGGGGGGGTCCTGTCACTGCCCACACCCCAAATCCCATAAACCCCACACCCCAAATCCCATAAACCCCACAAACCCAAACCCCTCAGACCTTCCCCACGAGCTGCACGATCTCGGCCAGCTCCTCCTGCAGGACCCCAGACCCCAAACCCACATCCCAGCCCCCATATCTCACATCCCAGACCCCATAGATCCCATCAATCCCATAAATCCCATAAATAGACCCCCTCAGACCTTCCCCACGAGCTGCACGATCTCGGCCAGCTCCTCCTCCTGCAGGGTCCCAGACCCCAAACCCACATCCCAGACCCCATATGTCACATCCCAGACCCCATAGATCCCATAAACCCCACAGACCCCACAACCCCCATAAATCCCATAAATAGACCCCGTCAAACCTTCCCCACGAGCTGCACGATCTCGGCCAGCTCCTCCTGCAGGATCCTAGACCCCAAACCCCTATCCCAGACCCCATATCTCACATCCCAGACCCCACAGATCCCATCAATCCCATAAATCCCATAAATAGACCCCCTCAAACCTTCCCCACGAGCTGCACGATCTCGGCCAGCTCCTCCTCCTCCTGCAGGACCCCAGACCCCAAACCCCCTATCCCATATCTCACATCCCAGACCCCATAGACCCCATAAACCCCATCAATCCCAAAAATTCCATCGATCCCACCTTCCCCACGAGCTGCACGATCTCGGCCAGCTCCTCCTCCTCCTGCAGGATCCCAGACCCCAAACCCATATCCCAGCCCCCATATCTCACATCCCAGACCCCATAGATCCCATCAATCCCATAAATCCCATAAATAGACCCCCTCAAACCTTCCCCACGAGCTGCACGATCTCGGCCAGCTCCTCCTGCAGGATCCTAGACCCCAAATCCCATATCCCAGCTCCCATATCTCACATCCCAGACCCCACAGATCCCATAGATCCCATAAATCCCATAAATAGACCCCCCAAACCTTCCCCACGAGCTGCACGATCTCGGCCAGCTCCTCCTCCTCCTGCAGGATGCGCCGGGCTCGGTCTCTCAGCGCGGGCAGCTCGGGGTGGGCGCGCTCGTAGTGCGGCTCCAGCGCCCGCAGGTACCGCGAGTACGAGATCAGCCAATTCACCGACGGGAAATGTTTGCGCTGCGCCAGCTTCTTATCCAGCCCCCAGAACACCTGGAGTGTCACCCAGGGTCACCCCGTGTCACCCCCGTGTCACCTCGGGTCACCCAGTGTCACCCAGCCTGTCCCCGAGCTCCTTATCCCCCTGGAACACCCGGCAATGTCACCCCTTGTCACCCCCGGTCATCCAGCTGCCCTGTGTTTCCAGCCCCCAGAACACCTGGAGTGTCACCCAGTGTCACCCCTGTGTCACCCAGTGTCACCTCGGGTCACCCCCGTGTCACCCAGCCTGTCCCCGAGCTCCTTATCCCCCCGGAACACCCGGCAATGTCACCCCTTGTCACCTCGTGTCACCCCCGGTCATCCAGCTGCCCTGTGTGTCCAGCCCCCAGAACACCTGGAGTGTCACCCAGTGTCACCCCTGTGTCACCCAGTGTCACCCAGCCTGTCCCCGAGTTTCTTGTCCATCCCCCCACGTGCCCCCCCATCCAGGGGTCACTCCCAGCGTGTCCCTCTCCGAGTGTCCCCGTGTCCCCTCCCAGTGTGTCCCCGTGTCCCCTCCCAGTGTGTCCCTATCCCCTCCCAGTGTGTCCCTGTCCCCTCCGTGTCTCCCCAACCCTGTCCCCGCCATGTCCCTGTCCCACTCACTCCCCCTACGCTGTCCCTGTCCCCCCTGTCCCTCCTGTTCTCTGTGTCCCCCCTGTCCCCCCCGTGTCCCCCCTGTGTCCCCCTGTCCCCCCTGTGTCCTCCATGTCCCCCCCCTGTCCCCCCCGTGTCCCCCCTGTCTCCTGTGTCCCTGTGTCCTCCATGTCCCCCCCCTGTCCCCCCCCCCTGTCCCCTCACCTGCACGATGCCCAGCGTGGCCGAGGTCACGGGATCCGAGAAATCCCCTCCTGGGGGGGACACCCTGCGGGGGGAGGGGGGGTTTGGGGTGGGCTGGGGGTGCACAGGGGGGTGCCCCCCGCCCTTGTCACCCCCCCTGGGGACACGGGGACACTCACGCTCCGACGATGCTGACGCTGCCCTCGCGCTCGGGGGTCCCCAAGCACCGCGCCCGCCCCGCGCGCTCGTAGAACGAGGCCAGGCGGGCCCCGAGGTACGCGGGGTACCCGCTGTCTGCGGGGACACGGCTGTCACCTCCCTGTCTGTCACCTCCCTGTCACCCTTAGGGACACCTCTGTCACCCCTCGGGACCCGCTGTCACCTCCCTGTCACCTCCCTGTCACCCCTGGGGACACCTCTGTCACCCCTCGGGACCCGCTGTCACCTCCCTGTCACCCTTAGGGACACCTCTGTCACCCCTCGGGACCCACTGTCACCTCCCTGTCACCTCCCTGTCACCCCCGGGACCCCGCGGCCCCCCTGGGTGACACACGGGCACAGGGAGGGGGCTCGGGGTCCCCCAAACCGCGGGATTTGGGGTTTGGCAGCTCCTCACCTTGGCTCAGATCCCATTTCCCCCAAATCCCGGGATTTTGGGGTCCCCAGGCATTCCCAGACCCCATTTATCCCGGGATTCCCGGGATTTGGGGTCCCACACCCCAAATCCCAGAATTTTGGGGTCCCACCCCCCAATTCCCAGGATTCTTGGGGTCCCACTCCCCAAATCCCAGAATTTTGGAGTCTCACCCACACCAATCCCCAATTCCCAGAATTTTGGAGTCTCACCCAGCCCCCAGATCCTGGGATTTTGGGGTCCCGCGCACCCAAATCCCAGAATTTTGGGGTCCCACCCCCCAAATCCAAGAATTTTGGGGTCTCACCCACACCAACCCCCAAATCCCAGAATTCCGGGGTCTCACCCGCCCCCACCCCCCAGATCCTGGGATTTTGGGGTCCCGCCCACCCAAATCCCAGAATTTTGGAGTCCCACCCCCCAATTCCCAGAATTTTGGGGTCCCACCCCCCAATTCCCAGGATTTTTGGGGTCCCACCCCCCAATTCCCAGAATTTTGGGGTCCCACCCCCCCAATTCCCAGGATTTTTGGGGTCCCACCCCCTAATTCCCAGGATTTTTGGGGTCCCACCCCATAATTCCCAGAATTTTGGGGTCTCACCCGCGGGCATCTCGGCCAAGCGCCCCGAGATCTCGCGCAGAGCCTCGGCCCAGCGGGACGTGGAGTCGGCCAGGAGACAACTGTGCAACCCCATGTCCCGGAAATACTCGGACAGAGTGATACCTGCGGGACAGGTGCGACACGGGTGGGACAGGTAAGACACACCTGGCACACCCCCAGGGACAGAGGAATCACTGTGTGACACAGGTGGGACACAGGTGGGACACACCTGGCACACCCCCAGGGACAGAGGAATCACTGTGTGACACAGGTGTGACACAGGTGGGACACACCTGGCACACCCCCAGGGACAGAGGAATCACTGTGTGACACAGGTGGGACACACCTGGCACACCTCCAGGGACAGAGGAATCACTGTGTGACACAGGTGTGACACAGGTGGGACACGCCTGGCACACCCCCAGGGACAGCGTGATCCCTGTGGGACAGGTGTGACACAGGTGGGACACACCTGGCACACCCAGGAACAGAGTGTACCCTGTGTGACACAGGTAGGACACACCTGGCACACCCCCAGGGACAGAGGAATCACTGTGTGACACAGGTGCGACACATCTGGCACACCTGTCACACCCCCAGGGACAGCGTGATCCCTGGGACACGGGTGTGACACAGGTGGGACACGGGTGGGACACAGGTGGGACACGGGTGGGACACGCCTGGCACACACCTGTGTCACATCTGGCACACACACCTGTCACACCCCCAGGGTGGGCAGCTGTGCCAACCCCTGTCCCAGAAATATTCGGAGAGCGTGATTCCTGTCACACAGGTGGGACACACCTGTGACACACCTGTGACACACCTGGCACAGCTGGCAAACACCCAGGTACAGCGTGATCCCTGTCACACAGGTGTGACACACCTGTGACACACCTGGCACAGCTCCCAGTGTGATGCAGGTGTGACATGCATGTGCAAGGGGTGTCCCATGTGTCACACACCTGTCACACACCTGTCACACACCCAGGGACAGTGGGACCCCCTGTCCTCCCATGTCCCTGTCCCCCCTGCTGTGTCCCTGTCACACACACGTGTCCCTGTCACACACCTGTGTCCCTGTCACACACACCTGTGTCCGTGCCACACACCTGTGTCCCTGTCACACACCTGTGTCCCTGTCATACACCTGCGTCCCTGTCACACACCTGTGTTCCTGTCACACACCTGTGTCCGTGTCACACACCTGTGTCCGTGTCACACACCTGTGTCCCTGTCACACACACCTGTGTCCCTGTCACACACCTGTGTCCCTGTCACACACCTGTGTCCATGTCACACACACCTGTGTCCTTGTCACACACCTGTGTCCCTGTCACACACCTGTGTCCCTGTCACACACACCTGTGTCCCTGTCACACACACACCTGTGTCCGTGCCACACACCTGTGTCCGTGTCACACACCTGTGTCCCTGTCACACACACCTGTGTCCGTGTCACACACACCTGTGTCCCTGTCACACACCTGTGTCCCTGTCACACGCACGTGTCCCCCTCTTGCACACGTCCCTTCCATGTCCCCCCACAGTGTCCCTGTCCCCCTCTTATCCTCCCGTGTCTCTGTCCCCCCGTGTCCCCCGTGTCCCCCCGTGTCCCCATGTCCCCCCCGTGTCCCCCCCGTGTCCCTGTCCCCCCGTGTCCCCATGTCCCCCCCGTGTCCCCCCCGTGTCCCCGTGTCCCCCCGTGTCCCCCCCGTGTCCCCCCGTGTCCCCCCCGTGTCCCTGTCCCCCCGTGTCCCCATGTCCCCCCCGGGACCCCCGTGTCCCCGTGTCCCCCCCGTGTCCCTGTCCCCCCGTGTCCCCCCCGTGTCCCCCGTGTCCCCCCCGTGTCCCCCTGTCCCCCCCGTGTCCCCCGTGTCCCCCCGTGTCCCCCCCGTGTCCCCGTGTCCCCACCGGTGTAGATGGAGGCCTCTCGGGCGGCCACCGGCATGTTGGACGTGTTGGCCACGAGCGTCGTGCGCTTCATGATGGACTCGGAGCGGCCACCGACCTCCATGGTGAGCTGGGGACAGCGGCGTCGCATTGTCACACGTGCCACCTCCCAGGTGTCACACTGTCACCTCCCTGTGTCACCTCCCTGTGTCACCCCCTGTCCCCGCCTCAGAAGCCTCCGTGCCGAGCTGGGGACACACCGGTGTCACCGTCACCGCCTGTCACCCACTGCCACCGCTGTGTCACCTCGGGGGAGTCACTCAGGACCTTCCATGAACACCCGTGTCACTGCCACCGCCGTGTCCCCGTGTCCCCATGCCCCCTCCCGGTGTCCCCGTGTCGCGTGTGTCGCTGTCACCTCGGGTGAATCCCTGAATACCCTCCATGAACCCTCGTGTCACTGTCACCCCGCTGTCCCCGTGTCCCCATCGATGTCCCCGTGTCCCCATCGATGTCCCCGTGTCCCGGTGTCGCTGTCACCTCGGGGAAATCCCTGAATACCCTCTATGAACACCCGTGTCACTGTCACCCCGCTGTCCCCGTGTCCCCATCGATGTCCCCGTGTCCCCATCGATGTCCCCGTGTCCCGGTGTCGCTGTCACCTCGTGGAAATCCCTGAATACCCTCCATGAACCCTCGTGTCACTGTCACCCCGCTGTCCCCGTGTCCCCATCGATGTCCCCGTGTCCCCATCGATGTCCCCGTGTCGCGGTGTCGCTGTCACCTCGGGGAAGTCCCGCAGCACTTCGGACATTTCGTTGCCGCGCTCGCCGCAGCCCACGTAGACGATGACGTCACTGTTGGAGTACTTGGACAGCGATTGCGAAATCACCGTCTTCCCGCAGCCGAACGCGCCCGGGATGGCCGTGGTGCCACCCTGGACACACCTGGGGACACGGGGACACGGCACGGGGGTGGCGGGACCCCGCTCCACCCTGTGCCTGTCCCCATCCCTGCCCTCAGCTCCATCTTTCCCTGTCCTTGTCCCCATTCCTGTCCCTGTCCCCCACCCCTCCCATTCCAATCCCACCTTTTTCCCTCCCCTGGATCCCTGTGGGAACAGCGCAAACCCCGATCCCAATCTCAGTCCCTACTGGAGCAGTGCAATCTCCCAATCCTGATCCCATTCCCCATGGGAACAGCATAACCCCCGATTCCCAGTCCCAGTCCCAATCCCAGTCCCATTCCCGTTCCCAAAACAAATCCCAGTCCCATTCCCGTTCCCAAACCAAATCCCAGTCCCATTCCCGTTCCCCTTCCCTTTCCCAGTCCCATTCCCAGTCCCATTCCCGTTCCCAGCCCCATTCCCAGTCTCATTCCCAGTCCCATTCCCAGCCCCGTTCCCAATCCCATTCCCAGCCCCATTCCCAGTCCCAATCCAGTTCCCAGTCCCGTTCCCAATCCAGTTCCCAGTCCCATTCCCGTTCCCAATCCCATTCCCAGCCCCATTCCCAGTCCCGTTCCCGTTCCCAATCCCATTCCCAGTCCCATTCCCGTTCCCAATCCCCTTCCCAGCCCCGTTCCCAATCCCATTCCCAGTCCCGATCCGTACGGGAACAGCGCGTCCAGGACCCTCTGGCCGGTCAGCAGGGGGTGATTGGCCGGGAGCTTCTCGGCCACGGGCCGGACCTGCCGGACCGGCCACACCTGGATCATGGAGAGCGGCTCCCGGACCCCCTGGAACTCCAGCTCCAGCACCACGTCCTGCGGGATCAGCCGGGATCAGTCTGGGATCAGCCCGGGATCGGCCAGGATTGGACTGGGATCAGCCCGGGATCAACTGGGATCAGCTGGGATTGGACCGGGATGGGCTGGGATTGGCCTGGGATCAGCCCGGGATCAACTGGGATTGGCCCGGGATCAGCCCGGGATCAATTGGGATCAGCTGGGATTGGCCTCGGATTGGCCAGGATTGGACTGGGATCAACTGGGATCAGCTGGGATTGGCCCGGGATGGGCTGGGATTGGCCTGGGATCAGCGCGGGATCAGTCTGGGATCAACCCGGGATCGGCCAGGATTGGCCTGGGATCAGCCAGGATCAGCTCAGGGTCAGCCCGAGATCAGTCTGAGATCAGCCAGGATTGGCCTGGGATCAACCTGGGATTAACTGGGATCATCTGGGACTAGCCTGAGATCGGCCCGAGATCAGCTGGGATCAGCCCAGGATCAACCCAGTATCAACTGGGATCGGCCTGGGACCGGCTCAGGATCAGCCGGAATCAGCCGGGATCGGCCCGGGATCAACCCGGGTCAGCCTGGGATAAACTGGGATCAACTGGAATCAGCTGGGATCGGCCCGGGATCAGCCCGGGACACCGCGCCCGGCCCCCATCCCCCCGACCCTGATCCCGCTGATCCCGGTGCCGGTCCCGCTGATCCCGATCCCGCTGATCCCGGTGCCGGTCCCGCTGATCCCGATCCCGCTGATCCCGGTCCCTCTGATCCCGGTGCCGGTCCCGCTGATCCCGGTCCCTCTGGTCCCGGTGCCGGTCCCGGTGCCGGTCCCGGTGCCCCGCTCACCGCCACGCCGTAGTGCCCGGGGGGGGCGATGTAGGTGACGGTGCCGCGGCTGCGGGGCGGGACCATCAGCCGGTGCTGCAGCAGCGAGTTCTCCGCCACCGTCCCGTAAATGTCCCCGCCCGTCACGTGGCTCCCGACCTGGGGACACGGCGGCGACACCGTCAGCCACCCCCGGGGGGGGCTCTGCGTCCCGCGCCCCCGGTGCGGGGACAACGGCGGTGTCCCCGTGTCACCTGTGTCCCCACGTCCCTGCATCCCCATTTCCCTGTGTCCCCCAGTGTCCCCGCGACCCCGTGTCCCCATATCCTGTGTCCTGATGTCCCTGCGACCCCCGTGCTCCCGTGTCCCGATGTCGCCTTTGTCCCCCGTGTCCGCGAGACCCCGATGTCCCTGTGTCCCCAATGTCCCTGCATCCTCTGTGCCACCGTGTCCCCACCCCCTTTTTGGGATCCCCTCCTTGGCAGGGGGGACAGGCGAGGACAGAACGAGGGGACAATGGAGGATGGTGTCCCTTGGTAGGGACAGGACGGGACTGCAGGGGACAAAGGGGGACAAAGGGGGACAAAGGGGGACAAAGGGGGACAAAGGGGGACAAAGCAGGATGGGGGGGCAGGGAGGGACAAAGGGATTGGGAGGGACAAGACAGGGGACAACCGGAGAGGAGTGACAAGAAAGGGACAGAAGGGCTGGGGGGGACAGGAGGGACAGGGAAAGGACAGGGTGACAGAATGGGGGAGCAGGAAGGGGACAAGGAATGGATGGGGGACAGGACAGGGGGACAAAGAGGGGACAGAGGAGCAGGACACGGGGACAGGGAAGGGACAGAGAAAGGACAGAGGCATAGGACAGGGAAGGGACAGGGAAGGGACAGAGGGGACGGGAGAACAGATGGGAAAGGGGGGACAGGACAGGGATGGGACAAAGGGACAGCACAGAGGTGACAGGGAGGTGACACGCACCCGGATGTTCTTGCTGGGGGTGAAGTCCCAGGCCAGGTGTCGCGGCAGCGCGGGGACATTGGTGCCCCGCGGGATGTAGATGCTGCGCGTGGCCTCGGCGATGTCGCGCAGCGGCCGCTGGATCCCGTCGAAGATGGAGCCCAGGATGCCCGGACCGAGCTCCACCGAGAGCGGCTTCCCCGTGCGCAGAACCGGGTCCCCAACCTGAACCCCCGCTGAGGCCGCTCAGGAAATGTCACCGCGGGTGGGGACACGGGGACAGCGGGGACACGGGGACGGGATGGGCTGGGGGGACACGGGGACAGCGGGGACAACGGGGACAGCGGGGACAGCGGGGACAGCGGGGACGGGATGGGCTGGGGGGACACGGGGACAGCGGGGACAGCGGGGGCAACGGGGAAACGGGGACGGGATGGGCTGGGGGGACACGGGGACAGCGGGGACAGCGGGGACGGGATGGGCTGGGGGACAAGGGGACAACAGGGACAGCGGGGACAACGGGGACGGGATGGGCTGGGGAACAAGGGGACAGCGGGGACAGTGGGGACGGGGGGACAACGGGGCTGTGGGGGACAGGGGGAACGGGAAAAGGGACAGGACACAGGGGACAGGGTGGGATGGGGACACAGGGAGGGGACAGGGCAGGGGACAGAGGGCACAGGACATGGGGGTTGATGGGGGGACAGGACAGTACGGGGGGGACAGGGAGGGGACAGGGCAGGGCAGAAGGGAGGGACAAGGGAGGGGACAGCTGAGGATGGTGGGGACAGGGCGAGGCGGTCGGGGGGACACAAGGGTGGCGGGGAGGGCCCCGCGGGGACAGCGGGCACAGGATACAGGTCTCCTCGTACACCTGGAGCGTGGCCATGTCCCCCTCGAGCCGGATGATCTCCCCCACGAGCTCCGCGTGTCCCACCCGCACCAGCTCGTACATGGCCGCCCCCGCCATGCGCGTGGCTGTCACCACTGCGGGGACACGCTGTTGTCACCCCGGCCCGGGGCCACCACCCCCCGGCATCCCCCCTTGTCCCCAGCCCAACCCCGGGGTCACCACCCCACCTGGGACCCCTCTGTCCCCATCCCTGTCCCCTCCCCATGACCACCCCCGGGCACTTTCCCACGCTGTCCCCTCCTGTCCCCGGCTCCTCGGACCCTCCTGTCCCCTCCCCGTGTGTCCCCTCTTCATTGTCCCCTCTCCTGTCCCCATTTTAGCGCCACAAACGCCATCGGGGTCCCCCTCTCCGGCTGTCCCCGTCCCCAGGCTGTCCCCAGGGATGTCCCCACGATGTCCCCTTCCGTTCCCAACCCTGTCCCCTCCCCGGCTGTCCCCCCACCCCACTGTCCCCTCTCCCTGTCCCCATTTTAACACCGCAGACGCCATCGGGGTCCCCCTCCCCGGCTGTCCCCGTCCCCAGGCTGTCCCCAGGGATGTCCCCACGATGTCCCCTTTCGTTCCCAACCCTGTCCCCTCCCCGGCTGTCCCCCCCACCCCACTGTCCCCTCTCCTGTCCCCATTTTAACACCGCAGACGCCATCGGGGTCCCCCTCCCCGGCTGTCCCCGTCCCCAGGCTGTCCCCAGGGATGTCCCCACGATGTCCCCTTTCGTTCCCAACCCTGTCCCCTCCCCGGCTGTCCCCCCCACCCCACTGTCCCCTCTCCTGTCCCCATTTTAACACCACAGACGCCATCGGGGTCCCCCTCCCCGGCTGTCCCTCTGTCCCCAGGTGTCCCCAGGTGTCGCCAGGTGTCGCCAGGTGTCCCAGGTGTCGCCGTACCGGGCCCGGACACTCCATGCACAGCCCCCACCAGGCTCTCGCGCTCCTCCTGCCGTGTCCCCTCCATGGTGTCCCCTCCCCGCCGCGGTGGCACCGCCGTTAAATGGCCCCGAGCGCCGGTGACAACCGGACAGGGCCACCCCAGGTGTGGCACCGTGCGCAGCCAACACCGTGTCCCCACCCCCAGGGACACCGCGGGGACACAGCGGGGATGGGGGGGAGGTGACACCGGCCAGCTCCGGTGACAGGGCCAGCGCGGGTGTGGCACTGTGTGCAGTCAACAGCTCCTCTGGGTGACACCGGGTGACACCGGGTGACACCGGCACGCGCCGAGCTGGCCCGGCCCGGGTGTCCTTGTCACCTCCCTGCCGCGTCCTTGTCACCCCCAAGTCCTTGTCACCCTCTTTTGTCACCCCCCATGTCCTCGTCACCCCGTTCTCTGTGTCACCCCCTTCTTTTGTCCCTTCCCCTGTCCTTTGTCACCTCCCTGCCGTGTCCTTGCCCCCCCCCTTGTCCTTGTCACCTCCTTTTGTCACCTCACAGTGTCCTCTCCCTCCGGGGTGTCACCGACACAGTTTGGGGGTCCCCCAGCTCCCACATTTTGGGGTTTTACCCCACTATTTTCAAGCCCCCCCCCCTCCTCAATTTAGGGTCCTCTCCCATTTTTGGGGGTTACCCCTCCCCATTTTGGGGTTCTACCCCCAATTTTAGGGTCTCACCCGCCATTTTGAGGTCCCACCTCCCATTTTGGGGTCCCCCTCAGAACCCCCTCATTTGGGGTTCTCTCCCCATTCCCCCCACTCCCCCCAACCCCTTTTCCCCATTTCCCATAAAAACCAACACCGGGCTTTGTCCCAAAACTCCCATTTATTGCCCCAAAGCCCTCTGGAACAAACCCCAAAATCCCCCTGAAAATTTGGGGGGGGGTTCAGGACACCAGGACCCCCCCAGAACGAACCCAAATCCCCTGGGAATTGTTGGGGCGGGATCAAGACACCAGGACCCCCCCAAAATGAACCCAAATCCCCTGGGAACTGTGGGAGGGGATCAGGACACCAAGACCCCTCCCCAAAACGAACCCAAAATATCTGTGGGAATTGTGGGGAGGGGTCAGGACATCAGGACCCCCCCAAAACGAACCCAAAATATCTGTGGGAATTGTTGGGGGGGGATCAAGACATCAAGACCCCCCCCCAAAATGAACCCAAAATCCCTGTGAGAATTGTGGGAGGGGATCAGGACATCAAGACCCCTCCCCAAAACGAACCCAAAATATCTGTGGGAATTGTGGGGAGAGGGGTCAGGACATCAGGACCCTTCCCCAAAACGAACCCAAAATATCTGTGGGAACTGTGGGGAGGGGTCAGGACATCAGGATCCCCCCAAAACGAACCCAAAATATCTGTGGGAATTGTGGGGAGGGGTCAGGACACCAGGACCCCCCAAAACGAACCCAAAATATCTGTGGGAATTGTGAGGGAGGGGTCAGGACACCAGGACCCCCCAAAACGAACCCAAAATCCCTGTGGGAATTGTTGGGGGGAGGATCAGGACATCAAGACCCCCCCCCCACAAAATGAACCCAAAATCCCAGTGGGAATTGTGGGGAGGGGTCAGGACACCAAGACCCCTCCCCAAAACGAACCCAAAATATCTGTGGGAATTGTGGGGAGGGGTCAGGACACCAAGACCCCTCCCCAAAAACGAACCCAAAATCCCAGTGGGAATTGTGGGGAGGGGATCAGGACACCAAGACCCCTCCCCAAAACGAACCCAAAATCCCTGTGGGAATTGTGGGGAGAGGGGTCAGGACATCAGGACCCCTCCCCAAAACGAACCCAAAATATCTGTGGGAATTGTTGGGGGGGGATCAAGACACCAGGACCCCTCCCCAAAACGAACCCAAAATCCCCCTGGGAATTGTGGGGGGAGGAGTCATCGACCCCATGACCCCAGCCAAAAAGGGAGGAGGACCCCGGGGCCCCCCTTGCCCCCCTCGGGCCCCTCCCGGGCCGGGGCTTTGGGCTCCTCCTCCCCCAGCAGTCGGATGTTGTGACGCTCCCGGAATTCCGAGAGCTCCCGGCCCTTGGCCTGGAGCTGCTGAGCCAGAGCCTCGATCAGCTTCGAGATCTGGGGAGAAAAAACAGAAAAATGGGAAAATTCAGAAATGAGAGCCTCGATCAGCTTGGAGATCTGGGGAGAAAAAACAGAAAATTGGGAAAATTCAGAATGAGAGCCTCGATCAGCTTCGAGATCTGGGGGGAAAAAACGGGAAATTGGGAAAAATGAGAAAATTGAGAAATGAGAGCCTCGGTCAGCTTCGAGATCTGGGGAGAAAAATGGGAAAAATGAGAAAATTCAGAAATGAGAGCCTCGATCAGCTTGGAGATCTGGGGGGAAAAACCAGAAAAATGAGAAAATTCAGAAATGAGAGCCTCGATCAGCTTCGAGATCTGGGGAGAAAAAACGGGAAATTGGGAAAATTCAGAAATGAGAGCCTCGGTCAGCTTCGAGATCTGGGGGGAAAAATGGGAAAAATCAAAATGGGAAAAATGGGAAAAATAAATGGGAAATGAGAGCCTCGGTCATCTTGGAGATCTTGGGGGAAAAATGAGAAAAATGAGAAAAATGAGAAAAATGAGAAAAATGAGAAAAATGAGAAAAATGAGAGCCTCAATCAGCTTGGAGATCTGGGGAGAAAAATGGGAAATTTTATGGAACCTCAGTGGGTTTTGGGATCCTCCATTGAGTTTCTATGGGATCCCAGTGGATTTTGGGATCCTCCATTGGGTTTTTATGGGGTCCCAGTGGCTTTGGGGGTACACCACTGGGTTTTTATGGGATCCCATTGGATTTGGGGCCATCCCACGGGGTTTTTATGGGGTCCCAGTGGGTTTGGGGCCATCCCACTGGGTTTTTATGGGGTCCCATTGGATTTGGGGCCATCCCAAAATGGGTTTGGGGGTACACCACTGGGTTTTTATGGGGTCCCAGTGGATTTGGGGGTTACACCACTGGGTTTTTATGGGGTCCCAGTGGCTTTGGGGGTACACCACTGGGTTTTTATGGGGTCCCAGTGGCTTTGGGGGTTACACCACTGGGTTTTTATGGGGTCCCATTGGATTTGGGGCCATCCCACTGGGTTTTTATGGGGTCCCAGTGGGTTTGGGGCCATCCCACTGGGTTTTTATGGGGTGCCAGTGGGTTTGGGGGTACACCACTGGGTTTTTATGGGGTCCCATTGGATTTGGGGCCATCCCAAAATGGGTTTGGGGGTACACCACTGGGCTTTTACGGGGTCCCAGTGGCTTTGGGGGTTACACCACTGGGCTTTTATGGGGTCCCAGTGGCTTTGGGGGTTACACCACTGGGTTTTTATGGGTTCCCATTGGATTTGGGGCCATCCCAGTGGCTTTGGGGGTACACCACTGGGTTTTTATGGGGTCCCAGTGGCTTTGGGGGTACACCAGTGGGTTTTTATGGGGTCCCAGACCTGTTCCCGGTTGCTCTCCAGGGCAGGCAGCACCTCCTTGACCGTCCTCTCCACCAGGACCCCCCCGACCATGCGGAAACACTTCCGGGTGGGATCCACCTCCCGCAGGGTCTCGATCACCAGGCTGGAACAGCGGGATCAGCACCCCAAATCCCCCAAACCCCACCCCAAATCCACCACCCAAATCCCCCAAACCCCCACCCCAAATCTACCCCAAATCCACCACCCAAATCCCCCAAACCCCCACCCCAAATCTACCCCAAATCCCCCAAACCCCCACCCCAAATCTACCCCAAATCCACCACCCAAATCCCCCAAACCCCCACCCCAAATCTACCCCAAATCCCCCAAACCCCCACCCCAAATCTACCCCCCAAATCCCCCAAACCCCACCCCAAATCTACCCCAAATCCCAAATCCTGAACCCAAATCCCCACCCCAAATCCCGAACCCAAATCCCCATCCCAAATCCTGAACCCAAATCCCCATCCCAAATCCCAAACCCAAACCCCCATGCCAAATCTACCCCAAATCCCAATCCCAAATCCACTCCAAATACCCATCCAAAATGCGCCCCAAATCCCCAATGCACCCCAAATCCCAATCCCAAATCCCCACCCCAAATGCCCCAAACCCGACCCCAAATGGCCCAAACCTCCACCCCAAATCCCAATCCCAAATCCACCCCAAATCCCAATCTTAAATCCCCGTCCCAAATCCACAACCCAAATCCCCGTCCCAAATGCCCCAATCCTGATCCCAAATCCCGAGCCCAAATGCCCCCATCCCCACCCCAAATGCCCCAACCCCCCATCCCAAATCCCAATCCCAAATCCACAACAAACACCCATCCAAAATGCACCCCAAATCCCAATCCCAAATCCCCATCCCCAATCCCAAATCCCAAACCCAAATTCCCGTCCCAAATCCCCCCAATCCTGACCCCAAATGCCCCCATCCCGACCCCAAATGCCCCCATCCTGACCCCAAATGCCCCCATCCCGACCCCAAATGCCCCCGACCCCAAATGCCCCATGCCCACCTGTGCTCGTTGAGCTCCAGCTCCAGCTCAGCTGCTTTGGAGGCCAAACCGCGCTGGTCCTGCCGGAGCCGGTTAAAGCGGGACACAACCTGCAGTGGGATGGACTGGGATAAACTGGGATGGACTGGGATTGGACTGGGATGGACTGGGATTGGACTGGGATTGGACTGGGATTGGACTGGGATTGGACTGGGATTGGACTGGGATAAAGCAGGATTGGATTGGGTCAAGTGGGATGGACTGGGATGGACTGGGATTGGACTGGGATAAAGCAGGATTGGATTGGGTCAAGTGGGATGGACTGGGATAAACCAGGATTGGACTGGGATGGAGTGGGATTGGACTGGGTCAACTGGGATAGACAGGGATTGGACTGGGATGGACTGGGATGGACTGGGACAAACCGGGATTGGACTGGGATGGACTGGGACAAACCGGGATTGGACTGGGATGGACTGGGATAAACCAAGGATAGACTGGGATAAACCAGGGATTGGACTGGGATTAGACTGAGATAACCTGGGATTGGACTACAATAAACCAGCATTGGGGAACTGGGAATGGACTGGGATAAATTGGGATTGGACTCAAAAACTGGGATAAACTGGGATTGGGATAAACTGGGATGGACCAGGATCGGACTGAAATAAAGCAGGATAGGGGAACTGGGAATGGACTGGAATTAGACTGAGACAAACTGGGATTGGACTACAATAAACCAGCGCTGGACAACTGGGATAAACTGGGATTGGGGAACTGGGAATGGACTGGGATAAATCAGGAATGGACTGGGACGGGGGAACTGGGATAAACTGGGATTGGATTGGGATAAACTGGGATTGGGGAATTGAGAATACACTGGGATAAACTGGGATTGGACTGGGATGAGGTGGGATCCCCTGATTAGGGATGGGAACCCCTGGGATACAAATGGGATCCCCTGGATGGGGGTGGGACCCCCAGGGATTGGGGTGGGATCCCACTGGGGGCACTGGGAGACCCCTGGGATGGGAGTGGGGATCCCCCAACCCCCTCGGGCCCAGAGACCCCCCCTCATTCCCCAACCCCAGTCCCAGCCCCACCCCCCCTTATCAGGGACCCCTCCCCGTTATCACAGACCCCCTCAAGGATCAGGGACTCCCCCTCACTCTCCACCTTCCTCTCAGGCCCAGAGCCCCCGTCCTCCATTTTCCCTCCTCGATATCAGAGACCCCTCCTCGTTATCAGAGACCCCTCCCCGTCACCAGGGACCCCTCACCATTATCAGAGACCCTTCCCCGTTATCATGGACCCTCCCTCACTCCTCACCTTCATCTCAGGCCCAGGGCCCCCGTCCTCCATTTTCCCTCCCCGTTACCAGGGACCCCTCCGCCGTTAACAGAGACCCCTCCTCATTATCAGGGACCCCTCCCTCATTCTCCAGCCCCTCAGACCCCCCTCACTCTCTACCTTTCCCTCACTCCCAGGCCCAGCCCCCTCTGGTTCCCCCGCTGCACCTTCACTCTCCTGCCTCCCCCCAGTTCCCAGAGACCCCTCCCCGTTCGCAGACCCCTCCCGAATTTCCCTGTTCCACCTTTACCTGCTCGGCGCTCAGCGCCTTCCCGGCCGGGGCCGCCCCTCGCCCCTTCACCGGCTCCGCCATCTTTTCTCACGAGGCCCCGCCTCTTCCGCTCCGGCCGCGGTCGCGGTGACGTCACTTCCGGCCGCCATCTTGGATCCGGGTGAGGCGGGAACGGCGCCATCTTGGGTGAGGGCAGCGCCTGAGGGGGGGGACTTTGCCCGAGCTGCCTCCGGCGGGGAATGTGCGGGAACGAGGCGAAAAACGGGGAAAAAGGGGAAAAACTGCGGGGCAGGAGGGGCTTTGGGGGTGGGGGGAGGACGGAGGTGCGGGGAATTTGGGATTTGGGGGGGCTGGGGACGGGTGGGGAGTGACAGGGGTGCGGTTTGGGGAGGAGAGGGTGCTTTGGGGTCAGAATTGGGGCAGTTTTTGGGGTGTTTGGGGGGTGTCGGGGTTGTCTGGGGCTTTTTGGGCCAATTGAGGAATGTTGGGGCAGTTAAGGGCGTCTGGGGATAGTTTGGGCTCCAAATTGGGGCAGTTTTGGGGGGATTTGGGGCAGTTCGCAGGGCATTGGGGTGAGTTTGGAGGGTCTTGAGGTAGTTTTGAGGCAGCTGGGGTACTTTGTGATCAAAATTGGGGCAGGTTTGGGGGTGTTTGGGGGGGTCTGGATGCAGTTTTGGGGCTGGGGATAGTTTGGGATCCGATTTGGGCAGTTTTGGGGGATGTTTGGAGGTTGTTGGGAGGTTCTAGAGGCAGTTTAGGGGAGTTGGGTACTTTGGGGTCCAAATTGCGGCAGTTTGGGGCTAATTTGGGGCAGTTTGGGGGGGTCTAGGAGCAGTTTTTGAGGGGCTGGGGTCCAAATTGGGGCAGCTGTGGGGAGCTGAGGACGTTTGGGGGGTCAGGGGGCAGTGTAGGGTCACCCCTGGGGCAGTCTGGGGGGTATTTGGGGCGGTTTGGGGGGTTCAGGGGCAATCTGGGGGGTCCCAGGTCCCCCCCTCAGCCGTGTGACCCCTCCCCAATTTGGGGTGTCTCCCTCCCAGGCTGAGGGTGGCCCCCCGGGCCCTGCTGTGCTGCCCCCCGAGACTCTCGAGAGCCCCCCACATCTCCAGCAGGTACCGGGGGAACCCCAAAAACACCGGGGGGACCCCAAAAACACCGGGGAGACCCCAAATACCCTGTGGAGAACCCCAAAAACCCCAGGGGGGGCTGAGGGTGACCCCAAGTGAATGGGGGGGAGGGGCTTCAGGAGTGACCCTGGTCCCCATGGGGTCACCTGGGGGTGTCCCTGTCCCCAAGGGGTGACCCCAGTTCCTTCGAGGTGTCCCATGGGGTGACCCCCAGCCCTGTGGGGTGTCCCAGTCCCCACGGTGTCCCCTCCCCACAGCCCCATGGCCATGGTGCTCTCCCCAGCAGTGTCCCTCTGTCCCCCTGATGTCCCTCACAGTGTCCCCAGGTGTGGCAGTGTCCCCCTGAAGTCCTTCACAATGTCCCTCCCCACAGCCCCAGGGCCATGTCACTGTCCCTGAGTGTGGCACTGTCCCCCTGATATCCCTCATACTGTCCCTCCCCACAGCCCCAGGGCCATGGCAGTGTCCCCAGCCCCAGCAGTCTCCCCAGGTGTGGCAGTGTCCTCCTGATGTCCCTCACAGTGTCCCTCCCGCAGCCCCAGGGCCATGTCACTGTCCCCCTGATGTCCCTCACAGTGTCCCTCCCGCAGCCCCAGGGCCATGTCACTGTCCCCCTGATGTCCCTCACATTGTCGCCCCCCACAGCCCCACGGCCATAGAGGTGTCCCCAGGTGTGGCAGTGTCCCCTGATGTCCCTCACAGTGTCTGTCCCTCCCCACAGCCCCAGGGCCATGACAGTGTCCCTCTGTCCCAGCAGTGTCCCCCTGATGTCCTTCACAGTGTCCCCAGGTGTGGCAGTGTCCCCCTGATGTCCCTCACAGTGTCCCTCCCCACAGCCCCAGAGCCATGTCACTGTCCCCCTGATGTCCCTCACAGTGTCCCTCCCGCAGCCCCAGGGCCATGTCGCTGTCCCCCTGATGTCCCTCACAGTGTCCCTCCCGCAGCCCCAGGGCCATGTCGCTGTCCCCCTGATGTCCCTCACAGTGTCCCTCCCGCAGCCCCAGGGCCATGTCGCTGTCCCCCTGATGTCCCTCACAGTGTCCCTCCCGCAGCCCCAGGGCCATGTCACTGTCCCCCTGATGTCCCTCACAGTGTCCCTCCCGCAGCCCCAGGGCCATGTCGCTGTCCCCCTGATGTCCCTCACAGTGTCCCTCCCGCAGCCCCAGGGCCATGTCGCTGTCCCCCTGATGTCCCCCATACTGTCCCTCCCGCAGCCCCAGGGCCATGTCACTGTCCCCCTGATGTCCCTCACAGTGTCCCTCCCGCAGCCCCAGGGCCATGTCGCTGTCCCCCTGATGTCCCCCATCCTGTCCCTCCCGCAGCCCCAGGGCCATGTCGCTGTCCCCCTGATGTCCCTCACAGTGTCCCTCCCGCAGCCCCAGGGCCATGTCGCTGTCCCCCTGATGTCCCTCACAGTGTCCCTCCCGCAGCCCCAGGGCCATGTCGCTGTCCCCCTGATGTCCCCCATACTGTCCCTCCCGCAGCCCCAGGGCCATGTCGCTGTCCCCCTGATGTCCCCCATACTGTCCCTCCCGCAGCCCCAGGGCCATGTCGCTGTCCCCCTGATGTCCCTCACAGTGTCCCTCCCCGCAGCCCCAGAGCCATGTCGCTGTCCCCCTGATGTCCCCCATCCTGTCCCTCCCGCAGCCCCAGGGCCATGTCGCTGTCCCCCTGATGTCCCCCATACTGTCCCTCCCGCAGCCCCAGGGCCATGTCGCTGTCCCCCTGATGTCCCCCATCCTGTCCCTCCCGCAGCCCCAGGGCCATGTCGCTGTCCCCCTGATGTCCCTCACAGTGTCCCTCCCCACAGCCCCAGGGCCATGTCGCTGTCCCCAGCGCCAGCAGTGTCCCCAGGGGGGGTGGTGGCGGTGGTGCAGGTGACCAGCACGGCGGACAAGGAGCACAACTGGCGGCAGTGCTCGGCGCTGGTGCGGCGGGCGGCAGAGCGGGGGGCCCGGGCCGTGTTCCTGCCCGAGGGCTTCGACTTCATCGGCGACAGTCCCCAGCAGAGCCTGGCGCTGGCAGAGCCCCTGCACGGGGACATCGTGGGGCGCTACCGCCAGCTGGCAAAGTACGGGGACACCGGGGGACATGGGGACACCGCGGGGCATGGGGACACCGGGGGGCATGGGGACACCGGGGGACATGGGGACACTGCGGGGCATGGGGACACCGGGGGACATGGGGACACCGCGGGGCATGGGGACACCAGGGGCCATGGGGACACCAGGGGACAGGGGACACTGCGGGGCATGGGGACACCGGGGGACACTGGGGGGCATGGGGACACCGGGGGACACTGGGGACACCGCGGGGCATGCGGACACCGGGGGGCATGGGGACACCGGGGACACCGGGGGGCATGGGGACACTGCGGGGCATGGGGACACTGCGGGGCATGGGGACACCGCGGGGCATGAGGACACCGGGGGGCATGAGGACACCGGGGGGCATGGGGACACCGGGGGACATGGGGACACCGTGGGACACTGGGGACACCGTGGGACACTGGGGACACCGGGGGACATGGGGACACCGTGGGACACTGGGGACACCGTGGGACACTGGGGACACCGGGGGACATGGGGACACCGGGGGACATGGGGACACCGGGGGACACTGGGGACACCGGGGGGCATGGGGACACCGGGGGACACTGGGGACACCAGGGGTGCCAGGGGACACCTGGGGGGATCTGGGGACGCCAGGGGACACTGAGGGTGCCAGGGGACACCTGGGGACACTGAGGGTGCCAGGGGACACCTGCGAGCACTGGGTGGACACTGAGGGGACACTGGAGGGGATCCGGGGACACTGAGGGGACACTGGGAGGATCTGGGGACACTGAGGGGACACTGGGAGGATCTGGGGACACCTGGACCTGTTCAGAGCTGTGTCCTTGTTCCCAGCCCATTCCTGTCCTTCTCCCCAGCCCTGTCCTTGTTTCCAGTCCTGTCTCTGTCCCCAGTGCCATCCTCAGCTCTGTCCCTGTCCCCAAAGTCTTATCAAACCATGTCCTCATTCACATCTGTTCCTGTCCCCATCCCTGTCCTTGTCCCCAACCATTGTCACTGTTCCTCACCCACCTTCTGTTCCCAGCTCCTTCTGTCCCCCATCCCGTCTGTTTCCCTGTCCTTGTCCCTGTCCCTTGTCCTTTTCCCCCTGCCTGTTTCCAGCCCTGTCTGTCCCCGTCCCCATCCCAGTTCTTGTCCCTGTTCCCGTCTCTATCCCTGTCCTTGTTTTTGTCCCCACCTGTCCCAGTTGCTGTCCTTGTCCTCGCCCCCATCCCTTGGACAGGGACAGGGAACAGGAATGGGGCCGGGGTGTGCCGTGTGTGTGTCCCCAGGGAATGTCACCTCGTGTCCTGTGTGTCCCCAGGGAATGTGACGTGTGGCTGTCCCTCGGGGGTTTCCACGAGCGTGGCGAGGACTGGGACAGCACGGGCCGGATTTACAACTGTCACCTGCTGCTGGACAACTCTGGTGGGACACCTGTCACCCCTGTGTCACCCCCATGTCCCCACTCTCCATGTCCCTGACATTCCCAAGCCTCCCAATGTTCCTGTGCCACCACCCCGTGTCCTCCAGATCCCCAGTCTGTGTGTCCCCAACATTCCCAACCCTCCAGCTGTCCCTGTGTCCCTGCCTCGTGTCCCCAAGAATCCCAATCCCCCACATGGCCCTGGCATTCCCAGCCTCTGGATGTCCCTGTGTCCCCAGCTGTCCCCAATCCGCCATGTCCCCAGGAGTGGTGGTGGCTGTGTACCAGAAACATTCCCAACCCCTGGCTGTCCCCAATCCCCCTTGGCTGTCCCCAGTGTCCCCAGCTGTCCCCAATCCCCCTTGGCTGTCCCCAGTGTCCCCAGCTGTCCCCACTCCCCCTGGCTGTCCCTAGGACCAGTGGTAGCCGTGTACCAGAAGCGTTCCCAACCCCTGGATGTCCCCGGCTGTCCTGGCTGTCCCCAGCTGTCTCTGGATGTCCCCAATCCCTCCTGGCTGTCCCTGGTGTCCTCAACTGTCCCCAGCTGTCTCTGGCTGTCCCAAATCTCCCCTGGTTGTCCCTGACTGTCCCCAATCCCCCGGTGTCCCTGGCTGTCTCTGGCTGTCCGGCCGTCCCCGGGCCGGGCGGCTCCTCCGGGCCCCCCCCCCCCCCCAGCTGTCCCTGACTGTCCCCAATCCCCTCTGGCTGTCCCCAGCTGTCCCCAGTCCCCCCTGGTGTCCCCAGGTGCGGTGGTGGCCGCGTCCCGGAAACATTCCCAACCCCTGGCTGTCCCCAACCCCCAGCTGTCCCTGGCTGTCCCCAGCTGTCCCCAATCCCCCCGGTGTCCCCGGCTGTCCCCGCTGTCCCCAGCTGTCCCCAATCCCCCCGGTGTCCCTGGCTGTCCCCAGCTGTCCCTGGCTGTCCCTGGCTGTCCCCGCTGTCCCCAGCTGTCCCCAATCCCCGGTGTCCCCAGGTGAGCTGGTGGCCGCGTACCGGAAGCTGCACCTGTTTGACGCGGCGCTGCCGGGGGCGCCGGCGCTGAGCGAGAGCTCCTTCACCAACCCGGGCCGGGAGCTGCTGCCGCCCATCGCCACCCCCGTGGGCAAGGTACGGCCCCGCCACGAGGCCTGGGATGGCCCCGGTGTCCCTGAGTGTCCCCAAGGTGTCCCCAAGTGTTCCCTGGCCTCGCTGACCCGCGGGATTCCCAGGAAACCGCTGGAATTGGCTGTGTGCCACAGCCTGTGGTACCTGGAGCTGGCCCTGCCCTGATCCTGACCCCAACCCTAACCCCAATCCCTGACCTCGCAATGCCCAGGGGTGTCCCACGGTGTCCCTTGCTGTCCCCAAGTGTCCCCTGCCCTCAGTGACCCACGGTATTCCCAGAAAGAGCTGGGATTGGCCGGGTGCCACAGCCTGTGGTACCCAGAGCTGGCCCTGCCCTGACCCCCCCATGTCCCAGGGCTGTCCCCAAGGTGTCCCAGGGTGTCCCCAGCTGTCCCCAGAGCTGTCCCCTGCCCTTCCTGACCCCGATGTCCCCGCAGCTGGGGCTGGCCGTGTGCTATGACCTGCGTTTCCCAGAGCTGGCCCTGCCCTGACCCCATGTCCAGCATGTCCCAGCAGTGTCCCCAGGGTGTCCCCGATGTCCCCTGACCCCGATGTCCCCTCAGCTGGGGCTGGCCGTGTGCTATGACCTGCGTTTCCCGGAGCTGGCCCAGGCTCTGCGCGGGGCCGGTGCCCAAATCCTGACCTTCCCCTCGGCCTTCACCGTCCCCACCGGAGCTGCACACTGGGAGGTGAGGGGACACCGGGGAGGGCTTGGGGACAACGGGGAGGGCTTGGGGACACCCCGGGAGGGCTTGGGGACACCGGGGAGGGCTTGGGGACACTGGGGATGGGGTTGGGGGCACCTGGGGTGGTCCCTAAGAGGGCTGCTATGTCCCCATGCCCCTTGTGCCCTCCATGTCCCCTCAGTGTCACTGCTGTGTCCCCATGGGCCCCATGTCCCCTCGGTGTCACCACTGTCCCCATGGCCCCCAGTCTCCTCAGTGTCACCGCTGTACTCACAGGTGTTGCTGTGTCCCCATGTCCCCTCGGTGACACCACTATCCCCATGTCCCCCTTGTCCCCTCAGTGTCCCCGCAGGTGCTGCTGTGTGTCCTTGTCCCCCATGCCCCCTAGTTCTGTCACCGTGGTGTCACTGCTGTCCCTGCAGGCACTGTTATGTCCCCCATGTCCCCTCAGTGTCACCGCTGTCCCCCCAGGTGCTGCTGTGTCCCCAGTGTCCCCTCGGTGTCACCGCTGTCCCCGTGACCCCCATGTCCCCTCGGTGTCCCCACTTTCCCCGTGTCCCCCATGTCCCCTCGGTGTCCCCACTTTCCCCGTGTCCCCCATGTCCCCTCGGTGTCCCCACTTTCCCCGTGTCCCCTATGTCCCCCTCGGTGTCCCCACTTTCCCGATGTCCCCCATGTCCCCTCGGTGTCCCCACTTTCCCCGTGTCCCCTATGTCCCCCTCGGTGTCCCCACTTTCCCGATGTCCCCCATGTCCCCTCGGTGTCCCCACTTTCCCCGTGTCCCCCATGTCCCCTCGGTGTCCCCACTTTCCCCGTGTCCCCCGTGTCCCCCATGTCCCCTCGGTGTCCCCACGCCCCCGGTGACCCCCATGTCCCCTGGGTGTCCCCGTGTCCCCCATGTCCTCTCGTTGTCATCACTGTCCCCACGTCCCCTCGGTGTCCCCGTGCCCCCCATGTCCCCTCGGTGTCCCCACTTTCCCCGTGTCCCCCATGTCCTCTTGGTGTCCCCCGTGTCCCCCATGTCCTCTTGGTGTCCCCCGTGTCCCCCGTGCCCCCCGGGTGACCCCGCTGTCCCCGCAGGTGCTGCTGCGTGCCCGTGCCATCGAGTGCCAGTGCTACGTGGTGGCCGCGGCTCAGACTGGGCGGCACAACCCGGGCCGGGCGTCCTTTGGCCACTCGCTGGTGGCCGATCCCTGGGGCACGGTGGTGGCCCAGTGCCAGGAGGGCCCAGGGCTGTGCCTGGCCCAGCTGGACCTGGCCTACCTGGAGCAGGTGCGCCAGAACCTGCCGGTGCACGGCCACCGCCGTGGGGACATCTACGGGACCCTGCCGGGGACAGCGGCCACCTGAGCTGGCACCGGGGGACTGGCACCGACTGGCACCGGGTTTGGGCCCAACCTGCTCCAAATCCACCCAAAATCCACTCGGAGTTGGCACCGGATTTGCTTTTGTGTGCCCAGAATGAAGTGGCACAAGGTGTCCCCCCTTTTCTTTTTTAGGGTCCCAAATCTGCATCGATTCAGCTCTGAATCAGCCCCAAATCTGCCCTTTTTGTACCCAAAATGAACTGGCACAATGTCCCCTCCCTCTTTTTGGGGTCACAAATCAGCCCCAAATCTGAATCAATTCAGCTCTGAATCAGCCCCAAATTCTGCTTTTCTGTCCCCATAATGAACTGGCACAAGGTGTCCCCCCTCTCTGTTTTTGGAGTCCCAAAATTTCAGCCCCAAATCTGCATCAATTCAGCCCCAAACCCATCCCAATTCAGCTCCAAATTGGCCCCAAATTTGCTCCAATTTACACCAAATTTGCTCTTTTTGTCCCCAGAATGAAATGGCACAATGTGTCCTCCCTGCTCTCCTTTTGGGGTCCCCACTCTTTTTTTTGGGATCCCAAATCTGCATCAATTCAGCTCTGAATGAGCCCCAAATCTGCCTTCATGTCCCTAAAATGAAATGGCACAATGTCCCCTCCCTCTTTTTGGGGTCCCAATTTCAGCCCCAAATCTACTCTGTATCTGCCCCAAATCTGCTTTGAATCAGTTCAGAATCTGCCCAAAATCAGCCCCAAATTCACCCCAAAATCTGCCCCAAATCAGCATCAATTCAGTCCCAATTCACCCCAAAATCAGCCCCAATTCAGCCCAAATTTGCACTGAATCAGCACTTTTGTTCCCAAAAAAGAACAGCCCAACGTGTCCCCCCTTATTATGGGCTGCCCCCATTTTTTGGGGTCTCCCCCATTTTTGGAGGTCATTTAGGGCACCCTGAGGGTGACACCAGCACCCCAAATTCCAGATTTTGCCCAAATCTGCCCCAAATCTGCTCTTTCTTCCCCAAAATGGGGCAGCTCGGTGCTCCTCACCCCCTTTTTTTGGGGTGTCCCCGTTTTTTGGGGAGTTCCCCCTTTTTTGGGGGGGGAAGAATTTCCTTCTATTGAAATTTGAAAAATACAAAAATCCCAGGAAATTACCCCGAAGTGTGGAGGAATTTTGGGATGGGAGGGATTGGGACCCCCCAAATGCTGGGTGAGAATGGGGGGAAAAACAGGGAAAATGGGAAAAAAATGCATCCCTGTTGGGTTTGGGGGGAAATGGGAATTTTTGGGGGGGGAACCCAGGGATTTTTGGGAGGAAAATGGGAATTTTGGGGGAAATTGCCATTTGCTTTTTGTTTTTAATGGATATAAAAGAGGGGAAAAACGAGAGGGAAATCATGGAAAACACAAGGAGGAGGAATTTGACAAAATGAGGAATTCTGGAATATTCCACACCCCCCAGTCCCCAAATCCCATTGCATCCCTCAAGTTCTTAAAATGAGATTTTTGCCCTTTTTTGGCCATTTTTAATGGATACAAAAGAGGGGAAAAAAAATCATGAAAAACACAAGGAGAAAGAAGAATTGATGAGGGAAAAGTGAGGAATTCTGGAATATTCCATTTTCCCAATGCTTCCCACTCCTGAAATCCCCAATTTCGACTGTGCTGCACCAATGGGATTTTTGCCTTTTCATCACCATTTTTAATGGATACAAAAGAAAAGAAAACAGGGAGAAAACATGGAAAACACAAAGAGGAGAAGGAATTGCCAGGGGAAAGTGAGGAATTCTGGAATATTCTGTTATTCCAGTGCTCTCCAAACCTCCAATCCCCAAATCCCAACATGTTGCACCAATGGGATTTTCACCTTTTCATCGTGGGTTTTAATGGGTGCAAAAGAACAGAAAACAGGAAAAAAAACCATGGAAAACACAAGGAAAAAGAGAGATTGACAGGGAAAAGCGAGGAATTCTGGAATATTCTGATTTTCCAGGGCTTCCCACACCTCAAGTCTCCCAATCCCCAAATCCCAGTGTTCTTGCACCAGTGGGATTTTTACCTTTTTATCTCTGTTTCTAATGGGTACAAAAAAAAAAAAATGGGAAGGAAAACCCATGGAAAAAAACACAAGGAGAACCCATCAGGAACCCCAAAAACTGCTGAATTCTGGAATATTCCACACCTCCAACCCAGAATGTTCCATTATTCCAGGGCTTCCCACTCCTGAAATCCCCAATTCCGACTGCGCTGCACCAACGGGATTTTTGCCTTTTCATCATCACCATTTTTAATGGATACAAAAGAAAAGAAAACAGGGAGAAAACATGGAAAACACAAGGAGAAGGAGGAATAGACAGGGAAAAGTGAGGAATTCTGGAATATTCCACATCCCCAAATCCCAGTGCACCAGTGGGATTTTCACCTTTTCGTCGCTGTTTTTAATGGGTACAAAAAAAAAAAAAAAAAAAAGGGAAGGAAAACCCATGGAAAAAACACAAGGAGAACCCATCAGGAACCCCAAAAACTGCTGAATTCTGGAACACCCCACACCTCCAACCCTCCCCAAATCCATGAGCGGGGCTCTACGCCAACAAAACCTCGGGAAGAGTCGGGATGAAGGGACAAAAAAAAAAAAAACGGAAAAAACCCGGGAAGAAAAAAACAAAACAAAAAAAAACCAACAAAAAAAAAAAAAAAACTCGGGATCCCTCAGGGAGCCGTGTGGAGCATCAAGTTCCTGAGGAGTTTCTGGCGGCCCAGCTCGTAATCCTCCTCGTCCACGTTGACCAGCAGCTTGATGGCCTCGTGGCCCACGGCCTGTTTGAGCGAGTCCGTGATGAAGACGCCCTTGAGGGCCTCGAGCAGCGAGCCGTTGATGTAATCCCGCCAGAAGGCGTCGAGGTAGGTGAGCTCCGAGAATTTGATGTCGCAGATGATGGAGCCCAAATCCCGCGATTTCAGGATGGTGTTGGCCTGGTTGAAGCGCTCGAACTGGCGCTCCAGAGGGTCCTGCTTGTTGGAGAAGACGTTGCCGTGCAGGGCGGAGTCGTGCTGGCAGTACTCGGCGCGCACGCGCAGGCGGATGTCTGCGGGGCAACGGGGGAGTTGGGGGGATTGGTTTGGGGGTTTGGGGGGTTCTCCCCGTCCTGAGTTGTTGGGTTGATGGAGTTTGGGTGGGGGTTTGGGGGTTTGGGGGTTCTCCCCATCCTGAGTTGTTGGGTTGATGGAGTTTGGGCGGGGATTTGGGGGTTCTCCCCATCCTGAGTTGTAGGGATGATGGAGTTTGGGTGGGGATTTGGGGGTTTGGGGGTTCTCCCCATCCTGAGTTGTTGGGTTGATGGAGTTTGGGTGGGGATTTGGGGGTTTGGGGGTTCTCCCCGTCCTGAGTTGTAGGGTTGATGGAGTTTGGGTGGGGATTTGGGGGTTTGGGGGTTCTCCCCATCCTGAGTTGTAGGGTTGATGGAGTTTGGGCGGGGTTTCTTCTCCTCACGGGGCTCCTCCGCTCAATAATTCACCCCCAAAATGCAAATTTTCTCTATTATCTCATCCCAATTCCAGCCCCAATCCCCAGACCCTCCAATCCCAGTTCTCACTCCAATCCCCAGGATCCTCTAATCCCAATTCCCCTCAATCCTAGAGCTCCCCATCCTAAGAACCCCCCAGTTCCAGGGGAATGGGATTCAGGAATTAGGGGAAGGAAGGTTGGACAAGCAGTCCTGGTGCTGAGTTGTTGGGTTGATGGAGTTTGGGCGGGGATTTGGGGGTTTGGGGGTTCTCCCCGTCCTGAGTTGTAGGGTTGATGCAGTTTGGGCGGGGATTTGGGGGTTTGGGGGTTCTCCCCATCCTGAGTTGTTGGGTTGATGGAGTTTGGGTGGGGATTTGGGGGTTTGGGGGGTTCTCCCCGTCCTGAGTTGTAGGGTTGATGGAGTTTGGGCGGGGATTTGGGGGTTTGGGGGTTCTCCCCGTCCTGAGTTGTAGGGTTGATGGAGTTTGGGCGGGGATTTGGGGGTTTGGGGGGTTCTCCCCATCCTGAGTTGTAGGGTTGATGGAGTTTGGGTGGGGATTTGGGGGTTCTCCCCGTCCTGAGTTGTAGGGTTGATGGAGTTTGGGTGGGGATTTGGGGGTTCTCCCCATCCTGAGTTGTAGGGTTGATGGAGTTTGGGTGGGGATTTGGGGGTTCTCCCCGTCCTGAGTTGTAGGGTTGATGGAGTTTGGGCGGGGTTTCTTCTCCTCACGGGGCTCCTCCGCTCAGTAATTCACCCCCAAGCTGTGAATTTTCTCTATGATCTCATCCCACTTCCAGCCCCAATCCCCAGGATCCTCTAATCCCAATTCCCCTCAATCCTAGAGCTCCCCATCCCCAGGGGAATGGGATTCAGGAATTAGGGGAAGGAAGATTGGAAAGGCAGTCCTGGTGCTGAGTTGCAGGGTTGATGGAGTTTGGGCAGGGTTTTTTTGGGTGTTTTGCTCCTCCAGTCAATAATTAATCTCCAAGCTGCAGATTTTCCCAATATTGGGATGTCTCACAATTCTGGGGATTGTTCCAATTGCAGTACCAGAGATTCCAGTTCCACATTCCCAATCCCACAATCCCACAGTCCCTTCTCACCACAGGTCTGTTTCTCTTTAGGGATCTCATTCCCATTCCCAGTCCCACATTCCCAATCCCATATCCCCAATCCCATTCCCCTCTCGCCGCAGGTCTGTTTCTCTTTAGGGATCCCATATCCCCAATCCCCTCTCACCACAGGTCTGTTTCTCTTTAGGGATCCCATATCCCCAATCCCAATCCCCTCTCACCACAGGTCTGTTTCTCTTTAGGGATCCCATATCCCAAATCCCATATCCCATATCCCCAATCCCCAGTCCCAATCCCAATCCCCTCTCACCACAGGTCTGTTTCTCTTTAGGGATCCCATATCCCAATCCCCTCTCACCACAGGTCTGTTTCTCTTTAGGAATCCCATATCCCAAATCCCATATCCCATATCCCAAATCCCAATCCCAATCCCCTCTCACCGCAGGTCTGTTTCTCTTTAGGAATCCCATATCCCAAATCCCATATCCCATATCCCATATCCCCAATCCCAATCCCCTCTCACCGCAGGTCTGTTACTCTTTAGGGATCCCATATCCCAAATCCCATATCCCATATCCCATATCCCATATCCCCAATCCCAATCCCAATCCCCTCTCACCACAGGTCTGTTTCTCCTTAGGGATCCCATATCCCATATCCCCAATCCCCAATCCCAATCCCCTCTCACCGCAGGTCTGTTTCTCTTTAGGGATCCCAAATCCCATATCCCCAATCCTCTCTCACCAAAGGTCTGTTTCTCTTTAGGAATCCCATACCCCAAATCCCATATCCCCAATCCCCAATCCCAATCCCAATCCCCTCTCACCGCAGGTCTGTTTCTCCTTGGGGTCGGGGGTCGCTGACTTCCTGCGTTTCCGTTGGTTCCCGAGGAGGCTCCGGGCCCGGCCCGGGCGCTTCGGGCCCAGCTGGGGCCCCCCCGGGGGGCAGCACAGGGACGGGTGGGGGGCAGGCACTGGGATATGGGGGGGACAAATGGGGTCAGGGACCCCAGACCCATCCCAGTTCCATCCCAAATCCATCCAGGGAGCCACAAATCCAACCAGGGAACACCAAATCCATCCCAAATCCCACCCCGGGGGGCAGCACAGGGATGGGTGGGGGGCAGGCACTGGGATATGGGGGGGACAAATGGGGTCAGGGACCCCAAACCCATCCCAAATCCATCCCAAATCCATCCAGGGAGCCCCAAATCCAACCCAAATCCATCCAGGGAACACCAAATCCATCCCAAATCCCACCCTGGGGGGCAGGCACTGGGAAACAGGGGCACAAATGGGATCAGGGACCCAAATTTAATGCCAGGGAACACCAAATCCATCCCAAATCCCACCCTGGGGGGCAGGCACTGGGAAACTGGGGCACAAATGGGGTCAGAGATCCCAAATCTCCCCCATCCATTAAGGGGACCCCAATTCCTGCACCAAATCCCTGAAACCCCCCACAGATTTGGGCACTGTCCCCCAAACCCAGAGCCGAGCCCCGAGTTCCAGGGTCGGGAACTTTGGGATGACCCCAAATGGAGGAGGTGACCCCAAAGGGGGAAAACGATCCCTAAAGGGATGATCCCAAATAGGGGTGATGATCCCAAATAGGGGTGCTGACCCCAAATGGAAGTGATATTCCCAAATGGGGGGTGACGATCCCAAAGGGGGGAGTGATGATCCCAAGGGGACTGACGATCCCAAAAAGGGGATGGTGACCTCAAATGGGGGTGATCATCCCAAATGGAGGTGATGACCCCAAAAGGGGGACGGTGACCCCAAAAGGGGGATGGTGACCCCAGAAGGGGGACGGTGACCCCCCGTGGGCCCCGTACCTGATTTGTGGGGGTGGCCGAGGCCAGGCGGGGCCCCCCCGGGCGCGCGGGGGGTGACGTAGCGGATGGACGTCTCCTCCAGGTACTTGTCCACCAGGTCTGGGCACACTGGGAACGGGAACGGCATTGGGGTGGCACCGGGTGTCAGGGAATGGCACCGGGAATGGCACAGGGATGGCACAGAAATGGAACCAGGAATGGCACAGGGATGGCACAGGGAATGGCACTGGGGTGGCACCAGGTGTCAGGGAATGGCACCGGGAATGGCACAGGGAATGGCACAGAGATGGAACCAGGAATGGCACAGGGATGGCACTGGGGTGGCACTGGGATGTCAGGGAATGGCACCGGGAATGGCACAGGGAATGGCACAGAGATGGAACCAGGAATGGCACAGGGATGGCACTGGGGTGGCACTGGGATGTCAGGGAATGGCACCGGGAATGGCACAGGGAATGGCACAGAGATGGAACCAGGAATGGCACAGGGAACGGCACTGGGGTGGCACCAGGATTTCAGGGAATGGCACCAGGGTGGCACCGGGAAAATCCCACTGGGGATCTCAAACCTGTGGATCATCCCAGGATTGTCCCAGCAGCTGCACCTGGGGTGTCACACACAGCACATCCCAAAGCTGTGCCAGCCCCGATCCCGATCCTGATCCCAACCCCAATCTCGGTTCTGATCCTGATCCCAACCCCAATCCCGGTTCTGATCCTGATCCCAATCCCATTTCTGATCCTGATCCCAATCCCGGTTCTGATCCTGATCCCAATCCCATTTCTGATCCTGATCCCAATCCCGGTTCTGATCCCAATCCCGATCCCGGGGCAGGCTCCAGCCATGGCTCCCACCCGGCTCAGGGGTCACTCACCAGCCCAGGGCCCTCCAGGGCTGACACACAGAACAGTGTCACGATACAGGGCAGCCTATCGTAGGGCAGCCTGTCGCGACAGCAGCCTCCTATTGCGACAGACTCACCTGGCTGCTGCTGTCTGAGGCTGCTGAAGGGCAGCAGCTCGTGGTGGGCGTGATATATCGCGACACAGCGTGACATATCGCGACAGACTCAGCCAGGCATCGCCATCTGAGGCTGACACAGGGCAGCAGGTCATGGCGCATGATGATGTCACCCCAGTACCCCATATATCGCGATACTGACCCCATATATCGTGATATATCGTGACAGACACTCACCGGTGTGAGAGAGGTGCTGCCTCTTGAGGCTGACGTAGGGCAGCAGGTCGTGGTGGATGATGGTGTGACCCAGTACCCCTCTATCACCCCATGTATTGTGATAGTGATCCCATGTATCACAATATCCCATGGCATATCACGACATATCGCGACAGACACTCACCGGGGCGCCGTCCCTTGAGGCTGACGTAGGGCAGCAGGTCGTGGCGGGTGATGGTGTGACCCCAGTACCCCCATACATTGTGACAGTGACCCTGTATCCCATGGTATATCGCGATATATCGCGACAGACACTCACCGGGGCGCCGTCTCTTGAGGCTGACGTAGGGCAGCAGGTCGTGGCAGGTGATGATGTGACCCAGTACCCCCATACATTGTGACAGTGACCCCATCTATCGCGATATATCGCGACAGACACTCACCTGGGCGCCGCCTCTTGAGGCTGACACAGGGCAGCATGTTGTGGGAGGTGATGATGTGACCCCAGTACCCCCATACACTGTGACAGTGACCCTGTATATCGTGATATTGACCCCATATATCATAATAAATCATGACAGACACTCACCGGGGCGCCGTCTCTTGAGGCTGACGTAGGGCAGCAGGTCGTGGCGGGTGATGGTGTGACCCCAATGACTCCATACATTGTGACAGTGACCCCATATATCGCGATATATCGCGACAGACACTCACCGGGGCGCCGCCTCTTGAGGCTGACGTAGGGCAGCAGGTTGTGGCAGGTGATGGTGTGACCCCAGTACCCCCATACATTGTGACAGTGACCCTGTATCCCATGGTATATCGCGATATATCGCGACAGACACTCACCGGGGCGCCGTCCCTTGAGGCTGACACAGGGCAGCAGGTCGTGGCGGGTGATGATGTGACCCAGTACCCCCATACATTGTGACAGTGACCCCATATATCGTGATACTGACCCCATATATCGCGATATATCGCGACAGACACTCACCAGGGCGCCGCCTCTTGAGGCTGACGTAGGGCAGCAGGTCGTGGCGGGTGATGATGCGCAGCAGCTGCAGCAGCTGCCGCAGGTTGCTCTCGTCGCAGCGGCCCTGGCGCTCCAGGGCCAGCAGGAAGTCTCGGCCCGAGCGGATGCGGCCGCGCTCGGCCTCGTCCAGCACGTCCACGAACAGGAAGGAGAGCACGCGCACGTCGCGGTGCGTCAGCTGCGCGCCCACGATGTCGAACATGCGGTGCAGCGAGTACAGGCCCTGCTCGCGCTCGCCCGGCTCCTCCGGCCACGGCGCCGCCGCTCCCCCGCCGCTGGCACCGGCACCGCCGCTGGCACCGCCCGCACCGCGCTTCCGGCCCGCCATGGGCGCCTGCTGGGGACACGGGGACAATGGGGACAATGGGGTCAGTGGGACATGGGGACAATTGGGTCAGTGGGACACGGGGACAATGGGATATGGGGTCACTGGGACATGGGGACAGTGGGATATGGGGTCACTGGGACATGGCACCGCGCTTCCAGCCCGCCATGGGCGCCTGCTGGGGACACGGGGACAGTGGGGTCAGTGGGACAGGGGGACAATGGGGTATGGGGTCACTGGGACATGGGGACAGTGGGATATGGGGTCACTGGGACATGGCACCGCGCTTCCAGCCCGCCATGGGCGCCTGCTGGGGACACGGGGACAGTGGGGTCAGTGGGACAGGGGGACAATGGGGTCAGTGGGACACGGGGACAATGGGATATGGGGTCACTGGGACATGGGGACAATGGGGTCAATGGGACATGGCACCGCGCTTCCGGCCCGCCGTGGGCGCCTGCTGGGGACACGGGGACAATGGGGTCAATGGGACATGGGGACACTGGGGTCAGTGGGACATGGGGTCAATGGGGTCAGTGGGACATGGCACCGCGCTTCCGGCCCGCCATGGGCGCCTGCTGGGGACACGGGGACAATGGGGTCAGTGGGACATGGGGACAGTGGGACATGGCACTGCCAGTGCTGGCACTGCGCTTCCAGCCCGCCATGGGCACCTGGGGACACGGGGACAATGGGGTCAGTGGGACATGGGGACAATGGGGTCACTGGGACATGGGGACAATGGGGTCAATGGGACATGGGGACAATGGGACATGGGGACAGTGGGGTCAGTGGGACATGGGGACAGTGGGGTCAGTGGGACATGGCACCGCACTTCTGGCCCGCCGTGGGCACCTGGGGACAAGGGGACATGGAGTCAGTGGGACACGGGGACAGTGGGATATGGGGTCACTGGGACATGGCACCACGCTTCTGGCCCGCCATGGGCGCCTGCTGGGGACACGGGGACAATGGGACACTGGGTCAGTGGGGTCAATGGGACACGGGGACAGTGGGACACGGGGACAATGGGACACTGGGTCAGTGGGGTCAATGGGACACGGGGACAATGGGACACTGGGTCAGTGGGGTCAATGGGACACAGGGACAGTGGGACACTGGGTCAGTGGGGTCAATGGGACACGGGGACAATGGGACACTGGGTCAGTGGGGTCAATGGGACACGGGGACAATGGGACATCGCTGTATCCTGGCCAAAAGTGGGGACCCAGAGGGGTCCAGAGGGATCCAGGTGCCCCACACTGCAGGGATGCATCCTGAAAATCCCATCCCTCGGGAATTCATGGGATCAGGGGCTCCTGGATGGGATCCTGACCCCAGTCCCGGGGATTTTCCATTGGGATCCTGACCCCAATCCCAGGGATTTTCTATTGGGATCCTGACCCCAGTCCCAGGGATTTTCCATGGGAATCCAGTGAGGATCCCGACCCAAATCCCAATTTTTCAGTGGGATTCACTCAGGATCCTGATCCAAATGTCTGGGGATTCCAGCAGGATCCCAACCCCAATCAATCCCTGGAGGTTTTCCAGCAGGATTCACTCAGGATCCTGACCCCAATCTCTGGGATTTTCCATTGGGATCCTGACCCCAATCTCTGGAATGTTCCATTGGGATCTTTACCCCAATCCCAGGGATTTTCTGTCAGGATTGCAACCCCAATCCCTGGGATTTTCCAGTGTGATCCACCCAAATCCCTGGGATTTTCCATTGGGATCCTGACCCAAATCCCAGGGATTTTCTGTCAGGATCCCAACCACAATCCCAGGGATTTTCCATTGGGATCCCGACCCAAATCCCTGGGATTTTCCATTGGGATCCCGACCCAAATCCCTGGGATTTTCCATTGGGATCCCGACCCAAATCCCTGGGATTTTTCATTGGGATCCTGACCCAAATCCCTGGGATTTTCCATTGGGATCCCGACCCAAATCCCTGGGATTTTTCAGTGGAATCCCAACCCCAATCCCTGGGATTTTCCATTGGGATCCATCCCCACTCCACAGCCCTGGCTCCAGCCTTTCCCTGGATACAGTCTCCAAAACACCGGGAAAACATCGGGATCACGACAGGAACCCCCCACCCATCCCCAATTCCCAGCTCTCTCCAAGGAGGAAATTCCCATAAAATCCCTGGAAAAAACAACCTGGCCCCAGCTCCAGGGGGGGAAATGGGAATGGGAAGCACCTGGTGCTGTGATCCCATTATTTTTTAGGGATTTTTCCTTAAAAAACTTTCCTTTTCCCCCAAATTTGGGTGTTGAATTGTACAAAAATCGGGGAAAATCCTTGGATTCTTCAGCACCAACCCCTCTGGAATGATCCTGGATCATTTTCCTCCCGTGGAAGCCAGAAAAAAAGCAGGAATTTGGTGTCGTGCTGCCTGAAAATCCCAAGAAATCCAGGAAAATTGAGGTTTTATGGAAGTGCTGACCCCTGGCAAAGGGGAGTTTTGGGATCAAGCTTCCCAAAAAATCCACAAAAATTGCTAAATTCACTTCCAAGCAGGGAATTCCAGCCGTGGAGGAGATCCCGAGATTCCCACGGCTCCCAAAATCCTGAAATCCGCAGGGGAGGGAGGTGGAAATCCCCAAAATCCCCAAAATCCATGGATTTTCCTCAGAAGGGAGCAGGAAAATCTCCCAGAAAAAAAAAAAAAAACCAAAGATCCCGAAATCCTTTGGAAAATCCCCCCCCACCCACTCCGGAGGCTTTTCCCAGGAAGAGAATTCCGGGAACATTCAAATAATTTCGGGATCAACGGGAAAAACGAGTTCCTGGGGCTTCCCAGGGCTCAGCCCCAATGGGATCCCTGCGGATATTTGGGGATTTTTTCCCACTAAATTCAGGCCAAAACCGTGAGAATTCCACATTATCCCAGAAAATCCCGGCCTGGGTGGGGAGAAAAGACCCAAATCCCAATTTTCAGGTGAATTTTCGAGGGGAAAATGGACACGAGGGAGACTCCAGGTGAACTTTTCCCTCCCAGTTCCCAGCAGGAATTCTGGATCCCAGGGATAGGAACAATTCCCAAACAACTGGGGGGAAAAAAAAAACCCCAAAATTGGGATTGATCCTGAATTTTCCACTTTTTTGAGGGGATTCCCCCTCCTAAATCCAGCAGGAATTCCCGAAAATCCATTCCCAGCCCAAATAAATTGGATTTTCCACGAAGATAGGAGCTGCTGAAACTGAGAAGGGAGGAGGAAGATCCCAACAAAATATCCTGAAGGAAAAGGAGCCCCATGGAAAACTGGGGCTGGAATTGGGGAATTTGGGAATTCCTACCCCTGGAATCTGCTGGGAACGTGGAAATTTTATTCCCGAGTGGCTTCAGCTTCAATCCATCCTGATTATTACCCTGAATAATCCAAATGGATCCCAAAACGTCATTCCAGCCTCGAATTCCAAGGGATTCCCGAGGATTCCCAAAATCCCCGGAGCTCTCTGGGTGGGAATAATTAGCACCAGCCGGGATAATTGGCTGGAGCAGGGAGGGGTTCGAGCTGGGAGGCTCCAGGATGGAACTCCTTGGGATCCATCCCCAACTCCTGGATCCATCCTGAACCTCCCTGGATTAATCCTGACTCTTCCTGGATCCATCAGGATCTTCTGGATCCATCCTGAGCTTCCCAAGATCTATTCTAGACCTCTCCACATCCATCCTGAACCTCCCTGGATCCATCCTGAACATCCCTGGATCCATCCCAAGCCTCTCCAGATCCATCAGGACCCTCTGGATCCATTCCCAACTTCCCTGGATCCATCCTGAACCTCCCTGGATTAATCCTGACTCTTCCTGGATCCATCAGGACCCTCTGGATCCATCCTGAGCTTCCCAAGATCCGTTCTAGACCTCTCCACATCCATCCTGAACATCCCTGGATCCATCCCAAGCCTCTCCAGATCCATCAGGACCCTCTGGATCCATCCTGAACGTCCCTGGATCCACCCCAGACTCCCCAGAATCCATCTTGAGCCTCTCCAGATCCATCCCAAACCTCCTTGGATCCATCCTGAACCTCCCTGGATTAATCCTGACTCTCTCCTGATCCATCCTGAGTCTTCCTGGATCCCTCAGGATCCATCCCAAGCCTCTCCAGATCTGCCAGGATCTTCTGGATCCATCCCAACCTTCCCAGGATCCATCCTGAGCTTCCCAGGATCCATTCCAGACCTCTCCAGATCCATCCTGAGCCCCTCCTGGATCCATCCCAAACCTCCTTGGATCCATCAGGAGCCTCTGGATCCATCCCAAACCTCCTTGGATCCATCAGGACCCTCTGGATCCCTCCCAGGATCCATCCTGAGCCTCTCCAGATCCATTTGGAGGCTCCCTGGACCAATCCCAAACCTCCCTGGGTCCATCCCGAACTCTCCTGAATCCATCAGGAGCCTCTGGATCCATCCCAGACCCTCCGGGTCCCTCCCAAGCTCCCGAATAAATCCCCCAAATCCCGGAATCCCAAATCCCTGCACACCCACCTCAGCCAGGAGCGATCCCAGCCGTGCCTGGATCCCGAGCGTTTCTCAGCAATCTTCGATCCCCTTTTCTCCTTGTCCTTGATTTTTTTTTTTTTTTAAATTAAACTCCCCAAAAATCCCCCGCGGAGGCTCCCAAAGTTCCACCGGCGGCCGCAATTCCAGAGGCCGGGCTCGCTGTCAGTCCTTGCCGGAAAACACCGGATTTTCCCCGCAAAAAAAATCTTTTTTTTTTTCTTATTTTTAAACTTGCTAATGAATAATTTACCGAGGAAAAGCCAAACACAGCGTTGCCCTTAAGTCATTCCCGGTTCCAGGGACACCATTCCCGAGGGAGGAATTCCCTGGATCCCGGATTTCTCGCGGATTTGGGCGATCCTGGGCTCGCTCAAAGCAAAAACCGCAAGAAAAAAGCAAAAAAAACCTCGCTCGAGTGAAGAAATCCTTGGAATTTCATCCCGCTCCTCCTGCCCCTCAAATCCCGGGATTCTCTGACCCTCAGGAGGAGCCGAAATCCCGGAGGGAAAAAAAAAAAAAAAACCAACAAAAACAAAACGGGAAAAGCGCCGCAGTGAAATAAGAAAAACACAAAACAAAAAAGCTCCGATTTGGCCGCGATTTCGGCTGAAATCGGCCCCAAATTCCGGGGATAAAGAACCAAAAGAGGGGGAACCGCGGGGCTCTTCCCGTTAAAGGCCTTTAAAGCCCCGGTTCAGCCCCGGTTGGAGCCCGAAAGGCACCGGTTCAGCCCCGGTCAGGGCCCGGAGGCCTCGAGAAGGGCCCGGTCCGACCCCAAAAAGCTCCGGTCAAGCCCCGGTAAGGCCGCGAACGGCGCCGCCGAGCCCCGAAAGGCCGCGGGGAGGCCCCGGTAAGGCCGCGAAAGGCCCCGAGTAGGCCCCGCTTCTCCCCCGGGGAGGCTCCGGTCAGGCCCCGGGGAGGTTCCGGCGGCGGCAGCGTCGCGAGGAGCGGCGAGGGGAGCGGCGGGGCCCCCCCTGCGGCCCGTCCCAGCCCGCCGAGCACGGGGGCCCCTCCCGGCCCCTCAGGGCCGGCACAGCCCCGGCGCCGCCATCTTGGCTCCGTCCGCTCCGCTCCCCGCTCCCCGCGGGCGGCTCCGCTCTGACGCAACTTCCGGCAGGCCGATGCCACGCCCCCTCACCACCGTGAAGCCGCGCCCACATCCGGGCACCACGGCTTCACGCCCGTAGGGAAACACGGGGAGGGAGGTGCCATGTTGGATGAGGGCAACATGGCGGCTACATCCGGGTTATTTCGGTTGGCTTCATAGCCATTGGTTGGCATGGGGCGGGCGCCATCTTGAGTGAGGGCAGCCTGGCAGGGCGGGCCGCGTGGCGGCGCGGGCGCCATCTTGGAAAACGTGAGGCGGGGGCGCCGCCATCTTAACTGAGGGCAGAAAGGGGGGCCTGGGTGGGGATTTTGGGTTTTTTTGGGGGCGTTTTAGAGACTGAGGGAAGGGGTGAGGAGAGAAGGGTGGGGATGGGGGGTGGGGAGGGTTCTGTGAGGAAAGGGAGAGCGGTGGGGTGGGGTTGATTGAGGGGTGCTGCCCGAGGGGGCGTGGAGATGACGGGGCGGCAGGGGGACAGTGTGGGGACATGATGGGGTGAGGACAATGGGAGGAGCCTGGGGACAATAGGAGGGACAGCGGGGACAATCCGGGACAAATGGCGCTGTGGGGATAGGACAGGGCCCCTCCCGAGAGCGAGTGGCACACCCTGGCGACAAGGAGGCGACACTGGGGTGGCGGTGCCATCCCCTGGGCCCCCACCCGCCATGGGTGGGGTCCCCCTCCCGTTCACCTTTGCCCCTTCCCGGGTGGGGAAACTGAGGCAGCGCCGGGGCGGGGACACGGGGGGGGTGACCTGGGTGTGTCCCCCCCTTCCTCACCCTCAGTGTCCCCTCCCCCGCTTCGCCGCCGCGGGGCCCCGCGCCCAATTAGCGATTGTAATTGTAATTAGTACCATTAGAGCGGCACGCGCCACCGCGGCGCCGGGCCCTGAGGGTGGGGAGGAGGGGGGAGCCTCGGCGGGGCCCCCCCGGTGTTTGTGGGGGGACACCGGGAAGGGGACCCGGGGGGGGGATCTCGAGGTGTCCCCGGTGTTTTGGGGGAGTCTCGGGACGTTCCCGGTGTTTGGGGAGGACACGGAGGGGACTCAGGGCAGGACCCGAGGGATCCCGGTGTTTGGGGGGGGTCACTCGGGAATGAAAAGGGCGACCCGGACGGGAGGGTCCCGGAACAGAACCGGGGGGGTCCCCGGTGTCCGGTGGGGAGCTCGGGAGGGGACACGGGGGTGTCCCCGGTGTCCCGGTGGGCAGTGCCCAGAGTAGGAGCGGGGGGTCCCGGTGTCCGGTAGGGAACACCGAGAGGTCCCGGGGGTGTCCCCGGTGTCCCGGTGGGCAGTGCCCAGAGTAGGAGGAGGGGGTCCCGGTGTCCGGTAGGGAACACCGAGAGGTCCCGGGGGTGTCCCCGGTGTCCCGGTGGCGGTTTGGGGGGGCAGGCCCGGGGCGGGGCGCTCTGTCCGGGCGGTCCCGGTGAGTCACGGTGACCGCCCCGTGTCCTCCCCCCCCCCCCCCCGCGCCCCCCGGTCCGGCCCGCCCCCGCCGTGCCTATCCCGGGCCGGGCCGCGCCCCGGCACTGCCCGCAGCGCCATCGACACCGGCACCCCGAGCAGCCCCGCACGGTGAGTGAGAGCCGGCAACGGGGGACCCCCCCCCGCGCCCCAAAAAGGGGGAACCCCGGCCCCAAATCCCGGTTTGGGGCACCCCCGGTACCGGGATGGGTCACTCTGTTCTGGGGGTCGCTCCTGCAGCCCGAAAAGAGGGAGCCCCATCCCCAAATCCCGTTTTGGGGTCTAAATCCCGGTTTGGGGGGGTCACTCTGTTCTAGGGGGTCAGCCCTGCACCCCAAAAAAGGGGGAACCCCAAATCCCGCGTTGGGGCACCCCCGCCTGGCCCCGGTACCGGAGAGGGTCACTCTGTTCTGGGGGTCGCCCCCGCACCCCAAAAAGGGGGAGCCCCATCCCCAGTTCCCGCTTTGGGGTGCCCCTCCCTCTCCCGGTAACGGGGGGCCCGCTATCCCGCTTTGGGGGGCTCCATCCTGCACCCCGATTTTGGGGGGATCTCTATCCCTCATTTTAGGGGGAATCAATCCTGTCCCCAGATTTGGGGGCTCCCATCCCGCAGCCCGATTTTGGGGGGAATCTTGAACATCACTTTGGGGGGGATCTCTATCCCCAAACCCCCTTTTGGCGGGTCCCACCCTTTGGGGAATTTCACTTTTGGGGCGGTTCCTCCTTTTTTGGGGATCCCCTTTCTTGGGGCCGTTCCCCTTTTCTGGGGGTCCCCTTTTTCTGCGGGTCACTTTTGGGGGTGTTCCTCCCTTTTTGGGGACGGTTCTTTTTGGGCGGGATTCCCTTTTTTGGGGTGTTTCTCCTTTTTTTAGGGGGGTTCCCTTTCTTTGGGGGTTCTCCCTTTTCTGGGGGTCACTTTTGGGGTGGTCCCACCTTTTTTGGGGGGGGTAATTTTGGGATTTCCTCCTTTTTTTCAAGGATTCCCTTTTTTTGGGATTCTCCTTTTGGGGCGGTTCCTCCCTTCCGTTTGGGGGGGTTTCCCATTTTGGGGCGGTTCCTCTTCTTTTACCGATTTCCCCTTTTTCTGAGGATCACTTTTTTTGGGTGGGGAGGGGGTTTCTCCTTTTTTTTTTTTTTTTTTGGTGTTTTTTTTGGCGGGGCCCCCCTCGCAGGGAGGGGCTGCGGGACCGCCCCCCCCGTGAGTCACCGGGGTGTCCCCAAGGGGGGGGGGGGGACAGCGGCCACACCCTCGGGACGTGTCCCCCCCATCCCCCCCTGCCCCCCCCCCGCGCTGAGTCACGCCCGGAGCATTCCCGGACATTCCTGGAAAATCCGCCGGGCTGGAATCCACGGCGCGGGGGGGCCGGGGGCGATCTGGGGGGTCCCGGAGGGAATTTTGGGATCCAGGAGGGAATTTTGGAGTTTCCAGGGAGATCTGGGGTGTGTCCTGGAGAAATTTGGGATGCTCAATGGGATTTTTTGGGGTGTCCAGGAGGAATTTGGGAGATCCATGAGGAATTTTGGGGTGCTCAGGGAGAATTTGGGGGGTCCCAGCAGGAATTTTGGGGTTTCCAGGGAGATCTGGGGTGTGTCCAGGAAGAATTTGGGATGCTCAGGGGGAATTTTGGGGTGTCCAGGAGGAATTTGGGAGATCCAAGAGGAATTTTGGGGTGCTCAGGCAGAATTTGGGGGATCCAGGAAGGATTTTGGGAGGGCCCAAGGAGGAAATTTTGGGGGTCCCAGAGAGATCTGGGATGTGTCCAGGAGGAATTTGGGATGCTCAGAGAGATTTTGGGGTGTCCAGGAGGGATTTTGGGGGGATCCAAGAGGAATTTTGGATCCTGGAGGAATTGGAAGTGGCCAGGGGAATTTTAGGGTGTCCGGAGGAAATTTGAGCTTCCCAGAGGGATTTTGGGGTATCCAGGATTAATCTGAGGTTCCCGTTGGGATTTTTGGGTTCCCATGGTGATTTTTGGGTTTCCCATGGTAATTTGGGGGCTCCCATTGTGGTTTTTGGGGTTCTGTTCTGATTTTGGGTTTCCCATGGTAATTTTGGGGTTCCTGTCGTGATTTTTGGGGTTCCTATTCTGATTTTGGGGCTCCCAGCAGTGGTTTTTGGGGTTCCCATTGTGATTTTTAGGTTTCCCATGGTGATTTTGGGTTCCCATGGTGATTTTGGGGTTCCTGTTCTGATTTTGGGTTTCCCATGGTGATTTTGGGGTTCCCATGGTGATTTTGGGTTTCCCATTGTGATTTTTGGGTTCCCATGGTAATTTTGGGTTTCCCATGGTGATTTTGGGTTTCCCATGGTGATTTTGGGTTTCCCACGGTGATTTTGGGGTTCCTGTTCTGATTTTGGGTTCCCATGGTGATTTTGGGTTTCCCATGGTAATTTTGGGGTTCCCATGGTAATTTTGGGTTTCCCATGGAGATTTTGGGGTTCCCATGGTGATTTTGGGGTTCCCGTTGTGATTTTGGGGTTCCTGTTCTGATTTTGGGTTTCCCATGGTGATTTTGGGGTTCCCGTTGTGATTTTTGGGGCTCCCAGCAGTGGCAGGATGCCGTCCCAGCTGGAGCACGCCATGGAGACGCTCATGTTCACCTTCCACAAGTACGCGGGGGACAAGGAGCACCTGGCCAAGGAGGACCTCAGGGCACTCATGGACAAGGAGTTCCCGGGGTTCCTGGAGGTGGGAATGGGGCCCATGGGGTCCATGGGATGGGATCCATGGGATGGGGTCCATGGGATGGGATGGGACAGGATCCACAGGACCCATGGGATGGGATCCATGGGGTCCATGGGATGGGATGGGATCCATGGGATGGGATCGATGGGATGGAATGGGACAGGATCCACAGGACCCATGGGATGGGGTCCATGGGATGGGATCCATGGGATGGGATCGATGGGACCCATGGAATGGGATCCATGGGATGGGATCCATGGCACAGGATCTATGGGATGGGATGGGATCTATGGGATGGGATGGGATCCATGGGATGGGATCCATGGCACAGGATCTATGGGATGGGATGGGATCTATGGGATGGAATGGGATCCATGGCACAGGATCTATGGGATGGGATGGGATCTATGGGACGGAATGGGATCCATGGCATCCATGCCACAGGATCCATGGGATGGGATCCATGACACAGGATTGATGGGATGGGATGGGATCCATGAGATCCATGGGATGGAATCCATGGCACAGGATCCATGGGATGAAATGGGATTCAGGGGTTGGGATCCATGGGATGGAATAAGATCAATGGGATGGGATCCATGGGATGGGATCACAGGATGGCATCCATGGCATTCGTGGCATGGGATGGGATCCATGAGTTCTATGGGATGGAATCCACAGCACAAGATCCGTGGGATGGGATCCATGGGATGGGACAGAGGGAGCTGGAGAACCCTGGGATCAAACCACATCAGCCTTGAGCTGGGATCCCATAAACCTTGGGATAGAACCCTATGGAGCTGTGGGATTGGATCCCATAAATCCCAGGATCAAACCTGATAGAACCTTGGGATTGGATCCCATAAATCCCAGGATCAAATCTGATAGAAGCCTGGGATCAGATCCCATAAATCCCAGGATCAAACCTGATAGAACCCTGGGATTGGATCCCATAAAGCTTTGGGATTGGATCCCATAAAATCCTGGAATCAAACCCTAGAGTGCCCCAGGATCAAACCCCATAGAACCCTGGGACTGGACTCCACAGCTCCTATAAAACCCCAGGACTGAGGGGGATGATCTCCCCATTCCCATTTGGGATCTGACCCTTTTCCCCATTTTCCCTCAGAATCAATGTGACCCCAATGCTCTGGATCAGATCGTGCAGGACCCCCCATTCCCATTCCCCGTTCCCATGTTTGGGATCTGACCCCATTGCCCCATTTTCCCCCAGCGGGATCCCAACACCCTGGAGCAGATCTTGCAGGGTGTGGAGCAGCCCCGTTCCCATTTGGGACCTGACCCCATTCCCATTTGGGACCTGTCCCCGTTCCCATTTGGGACCTGACCCCGTTCCTATTTGGGATCTGAACATTTTTTCCCCCAGAACCAGTGGGAGCCCAATGCTCTGGACTGGATCCTGTGGGACACAGAGCAGTGTGTGGGATCTGACCCCATTCCCATTTGGGACCTGACCCCATTCCCATTTGGGAATCTTACCCTTTTTCCCCCTTTTTTCCCCACTTTTCCCCCCAGAACTGGCAGGACTCCAACACTCTGGATCAGATCCTGCAGGACGTGCAGCAGCCCCATTCCCATTTGGGATCTGACCCTTTTTTCCCCACTTTTCCCCCAAAACCAGCAGGGCCCCAGTGCTCTGGATGGGATCCTGCAGGATATGGAGCAGTGTGTGGGATCTGACCCTGTTCCCATTTGGGATCTGACCCTGTTCCCATTTGGGATCTGACCCTGTTCCCATTTGGGATCTGACCCTGTTCCCATTTAGGATCTGACCCTGTTCCCATTTGGGATCTGACCCTTTTTTCCCCACTTTTCCCCCAGAACCATCAGGACCCCAACGCCCTGGGGCGAATCTTGTGGGACATGGAGCGATGTGTGGGATCTGACCCCGTTCCCATTTAGGATCTCACCCTTTTTTCCCCATTTTTTCCCCCCAGAACCAGCGTGACCCCAACGCCCTGGACCGGATCCTGCGGGATGTGGAGCAGAGCCGCGATGGCCGCGTTGGTTTCCAGGGTTTCTTCTCGCTGGTGGCCGGGCTCACCATCGCCTGCAACGATTACTTCGTGCAGCACATGAAACAGCGCGGCCGGCGCTGAGGGCCGGGGCTGCCCGCCCGGGGGTGGCACCCCAAACCGCCCTGGATCCGCCCCCAACCCCAAATCTGTGCCTTCATCCTGTCCCTTTGGGTTCTGAGACCCCAAACCCGCCCTGGATCCGCCCCCAACCCCAAATCTGTGCCTTCATCCTGTCCCTTTGGGTTCTGAGACCCCAAACCGCCCTGGATCCGCCCCCAACCCCAAATCTGTGCCTTCATCCTGTCCCTTTGGGTTCTGAGACCTCAAATCTGCCCTGGATCCGCCCCCAACCCCAAATCTGTGCCTTCATCCTGTCCCTTTGGGTTCTGAGACCCCAAACCTGCCCTGGATCCGCCCCCAACCCCAAATCTGTGCCTTGATCCTGTCCCTTTGGGTTCTGAGACCCCCCCAAACCTGCCCTGGATCCGCCCCCAACCCCAAATCTGTGCCTTGATCCTGTCCCTTTGGGTTCTGAGACTCCAAACCTGCCCTGGATCTGCTCCCAACCCCAAATCTGTGCCTTCATCCTGTCCCTTTGGGTTCTGAATCCCCCCCGAGGGGCTGAGACCCCCCAAACCTGCCCTGGATCCGCCCCCAACCCCAAATCTGTGCCTTGATCCTCTCCCTTTGGGGTTCTGAATCCCCCCAGGGGATCTGGGACCCCTCCCACCCATCCAGCTGTGTCACCCCAAACCCCCCGTGGATCCTGTCCCAACCCCAAATCTGTGCCTTGATCCTTCCTTGGGGTTCCGACCCCTCCTCGAGGTCCTGAACCCCACCCATGGGTGACCCCCACCCACTCAGGGGTGTCACCCCAAACCCCCCCTGGATCCTGTCCCAACCCCAAATGTGTGCCCTGACCCTTCCTTGGGGTTCTGACCCCCACCCCAGGGGAGCTGAGACCCCCTCGGGTGATGATCCACCCCCCTCCCACCCATGGGTGCCCCTCGCCCACCCGAGTTGCCCCCCACCCACCCAGGGTGTCACCCCAAACCCCTCCTGGACCCTGTCCCAACCCCAAATGCGTGCCCTGACCTCCCTGCAGGAATCCCAAAACAGCCCCGGGGGTCTCGAGCCTCCCCCAGGGGTTCTGACCCCCCCACCCATGGGTGCCCGCCACCCACCCGGGGGTGTCACCCCAAACCCCTTCAATGTCCCCCCTCCCCCTTGGGGGTGCCCCCCCAATAAAGGAGTTTTGTATTAAACGGGAGCTCTGTGTTCTTGGGGTCCCCTTAGGGTCCTTTTGGGGTCCCCCATCCCCCCTCTGGGGGGTCCCTGTCCCTTTTGGGGTCCCCTGAGGTCTGTGTCACTCTGGGGTCCCTTTGGGGTCCCTTTGGGGTCCCTCGGGGTGGTTTGGGGCTGTAGGGGAGCTGTGCAGGGTGACCCCGGGGTCCGTGGGGGTTTATGGGGTTTGTGGGGGTCCTTAGGGGCTCCATAGAGTCTCTCTGGGGTTCTAGAGGTTTCCATAGGACCTCTATAGGGCTCCGGGGTGTCCCTATAGGGGCCTATAGGGTTCTGTAGAGGATATATAGGGGCTCTATAGGGTTCCATAGGTATCCATAGGGTTCCATAAGTATCCATAGGGTTCCTATAGGGTTCCTTAAGTATCCATAGGGTTCCTATAGGGTTCCATAAGTATCCATAGGGTTCCATAGGTATCCATAGGGTTCCTATAGGGTTCCATAGGTGTCTGTGGGGTCTCTATAGAGTTTCATAGGCGCTCTCTATAGGGTGTCTATAGGGTGTCTCTATAGGGTTCCATAGGAGTCTGTACGGTCTCTCTATAGGCTCTCCCTATAGGGTCCCTATAGGGTCTCTATAGGGTCTCTCCAGGGTTCCAGAGGGTTCCACGGGCCCCGTTCCGGTCCCGCAGGCCCCGCCCCCGGAAGCGGGGAAGCCCCGGAAGCCTCGTGACGTCACGGCGGTGGGCGGGGCCTCGGCGCGCGGGTCCGGACAGAGTTGGGGACACCGGGGGGACAGGGAGGGGACAGAGGGGGGACACGGGGGGACACGGTGGGGACAGCGGGGGGACACGGGGGGACACGGTGGGGACAGCGGGGGGACAGCGGAGGCTCCGGGTGACATTGGCTGGGGACGGGGTGACCGGTGACGTCACGGACAGTGGGGCGGGGGCAGGTGTGACGCCAGGAGTGACGTCACCAGCGGGTGTGACGTTACAGCTGGTGTCGCTGACCGGCTGTGACGTCACCAGTGACACTCTCTGACCAGGTGTGGCATCACCGGTGACATCACCGACCAGGTGTGACATCATTGACCAGGTGTGTGACGCCACCACCGACCTCACTGACCACGTGTGACATCAGCAGTGACATCACCGACCAGCTGTGACGTCCCCAGTGCCACTGCACTCCAGGTGTGCCGTCAGCGGTGACATCACTGTCCCCGCGTGACGTCACCGCTGCCCCCTCCACCCAGGCACGATGTCACCAGTGCTGTCACCCCTGGGGTGACACAGGCGATGACGTCACCACCGCCCGTCCCCGCAGGTGTGGCCGCGGTGCCGGCGCTGTCCCCGGGCCATGCTGGGCCGGGCGCTGGCACGGGCCCTGCCCGCTGTTCCCCGCGTCCCCCTGCCCGCTGTCCCCTGTGCCCGGCGCCGCTGCCACCGCCCGTGTCCCCCGCGGGACCTGGCTGTCCCCAACGCGGCCTGGAGTGACGTCATGCGGCGCCACTACGGCCACCTGCTGAGCGCGGCCAGCGCCGAGGGCTGGACACGGCTGCCGTCCTTCCGGCGGGCGCGCCACCACGGCCGGGGTGTGTCACCTGTCACCTCTGTCACCTGTGTGTCACCTGTGTGTCACCTGTGGGTCACCTCTGTCACCTGTGCGTCACCTGTCACCTGTGTGTCACCTGTGTGTCACCTCTGTCACCTGTGTGTCACCTGTGTGTCACCTGTGTCACCTGTGTGTCACCTGTGTGTCACCTGCCACCCGTGTGTCATCTGTGTCACCTCTGTGTCTCCTGTGTCACCTGTGCATCACCTGTCACTCATGTGTCATCTGTGTCACCGGTGTTATCTGTGTGTCATCTGTGTCACCTGTGTCACCTGTCACCTGTGTGTCACCTTTGTGTCATCTGTCACCTGTGTGTCACCTGTGTCATCTGTGTGTCATCTGTGTGTCACCTGTGTCACCTGTGTGTCACCTGTGCGTCACCTGTGTCACCTGTGTTGTCTGTGTGTCCTCTGTGTCACCTGTGTCACCTGTGTGTCACCTGTGTCCCCAGACCCTGCCTGCACTGCCTGGGTGGGTCCCCGATGTCCCAACCTTCTGTCACCACTTCCCTGCTGTGTCCCCAATACCCACAAATGTCCCCAAGGACCCCCAGAGTCCCCAAACCCCCGACTGTCACCCCTTCCCTGCTGGCTTCCCAGTGTCCCCAGATGTCCCCAAACCTGTGTCACCTTGTCCCCCCAGGGTCCCCAAAGTGCTGTCACTGCAGTGTCACCATGTCCCCATTGGGTCCCCATGGTGTCCCCACACCCTTGGGTGTCCCCAGTCCCCAGTGACCCCCTGTCCCCAAATTCTTGGTGACCACAGAGTGTCCCAGTGGTGTCCCCAAACCCTCCTGTCCCCACATCCCTGCTGTGTCCCCATTGTCCCCAGTGTCCCCATTGTCCCAGTGTCCCCATTGTCCCCAGTGTCCCCAGTGTCCCCAGCCCCCTGTGCAGTGTCCCCAAAGCCCTGTCCCCGTGTCCCTGCTGTGTCCCCAGTGTCCCGTGTGACAGCGCTGTCCCCGCAGAGGTGCCGGGGCTGGCCGGTGACAGTGACAGTGACAGGGACGGGGACACGCGGCTGTTCCCGAGGGCCATCGAGGGCGACGGGGACGGTTTCGAGTTCGCCATGTTCCTGAATGTCCCCAAGGGCCGCCTGCGCTGCCTGTGCCAGCCCGGGCCCTTCCTGGAGGGACACCCGGGGTGAGTGCCACCAACGTCACCTATTGTCACCTACTGTCACCTACTGTCACCTATTGTCACCTATTGTCACCTATTGTCACCTCCTGTGCCAGCCCGGGCCCTTCCTGGAGGGACACCCGGGGTGAGTGCCACCAACGTCACCTATTGTCACCTACTGTCACCTACTGTCACCTACTGTCACCTACTGTCACCTATTGTCACCTATTGTCACCTATTGTCACCTCCTGTGCCAGCCCGGGCCCTTCCTGGAGGGACACCCGGGGTGACACCCCTGTCACCTCCTGTCACGCTGCCATCCGTCTGTCACCCCAATGTCCCCAATGTCCCCAATGTCCCCAATGTCCCCGATGTCCCCAATGCCCCCTGCTGTCCCCAATGTCCCCGATGTCCCCGATGTCCCCGATGTCCCCGATGTCCCCGATGTCCCCAGGCTGACCCACGGCGGTGCCATCGCCACCCTCATTGACACCTCCTTGGGGACACTGGCGCTGGCGGTGGCCGGGCGGGTGGTGACAGCCAACCTCAGCATCGACTACGTGGCGTGAGTGGCACTGTCCCCTGTGTCCCCAAGGGTGCCTGAAATGTCCCCAGGGGTGGCGTGAGTGTCCCCAGGGGAGGGGACACACGTGGGGGGACATGGGGGTGACAGGAGGGGACATGAAGGGACCACGGCAGTGACCAGGGGGACACTGAGGGGACACAAGGGAGCCATGGGGTCCTCAGGGGGACACAAGGGGACACTGGGGTGACCATGGCAGTGACCAGGCCCCGCTGTCCCCTCTGTCCCCAGGCCTGTCCCCCTGCACTCACAGCGGTGACACGGGGGACAGTGACAGGGATGACACAGGGGGGGTTGTGGCAGTGACAGGGGTGACACAGGGGGCAGTGACAGTGACAGGGGTGACACAGGGGACAGTGGCAGTGACAGGGGTGACACTGGGAGCAGTGACAGTGACAGGGGTGACACTGGGGGGTTGTGGCAGTGACAGAGGTGACACAGGGGGGGTTGTGGCAGTGACAGGGGTGACACGGGGGGGGTTGTGGCAGTGACAGGGGTGACACAGGGGACAGTGGCAGTGACAGGGGTGACACAGGGGACAGTGGCAGGGACAGAGGTGGCACGGGGGGGATTGTGGCAGTGACAGAGGTGACACAGGGGACAGTGGCAGTGACAGGGGTGACACGGGGGGACAGTGGCAGTGACAGGGGTGACACGGGGGGACAGTGGCAGTGACAGGGGTGACACAGGGAGGGTTGTGGCAGTGACAGGGGTGACACAGGGGGGGTTGTGGCAGTGAAAGGGATGACACAGGGGACAGTGGCAGTGACAGGGGTGACACTGGGGGGTTGTGGCAGTGGCAGGGGTGACACAGGGGGGTTGTGGCAGTGGCAGGGGTGACACAGGGGACAGTGGCAGTGACAGGGGTGACACGGGGGGGTTGTGGCAGTGACAGGGGTGACACTGGGGGCAGTGGCAGTGACAGGGGTGACACAGGGGACAGTGGCAGTGACAGGGGTGTCCCCAGTGTCCCCTCTGTCCCCAGGCCTGTACCCCTGCGCTCTGTGCTCCTGCTCGAGGCGTCCCTGGAGCGCCGCGAGGGCCGGAAACTCTTCCTGGGCTGTGACCTGAGGGACGCCGAGGGCGACACCCTGCACGCCAGGGCCACCGGTGAGGGGACACTGGGGACACTGGGGACAATGGGGACACTGGGACAGCCTGGGGACAATGGGGACACTGGGGACAATGGGGACACTGGGGACAATGGGGACAATGGGGACAATGGGGACACGGGGACAATGGGGACACTGGGGACACTGGGACAGCCTGGGGACACTGGGGACAATGGGGACAATGGGGACACTCTGCACGCCAGGGCCACCGGTGAGGGGACACGGGGACACTGGGGACACTGGGACAGCCTGGGGACACTGGGGACACTGGGAACACTGGGGACACTGGGACAGCCTGGGGACACTGGGGACACTGGGGACAATGGGGACAATGGGGACACTGGGGACACTGGGGACAATGGGGACAATGGGGACAATGGGGACACTGGGGACACTGGGGACACTGGGGACATTGGGGACACCCTGCACGCCAGGGCCACCGGTGAGGGGACACTGGGACACCTCGGGGGGCTGGGGACAGGCCTGGGGACATGCCGGGGGGCTGGGGACAGCCTGGGGACAGCAGGGATAGTCTTAAGGGGCTGGGGACACTCTTGGGGACACTGGGGGGGCTGGGGACACATTTGGGGACACGCCTGAGCTGTCCCCTGTGTCCCCTGTGTCCCCTGTGTCCCCTGTGTCCCCAGGGCTCTTCATCCAGCAGGACACCCCCAAGGAGCCGGCGCGGGGCGGGGACAGTGGCCCGTGACTGTCGCTGATGTCACCTGTGCCACCCTCGGTGACCTCCCTGTCCCCCAGTGTCACCTGGGTCTCCTCCGGTCATCCCGGGGTGTCCCCATGTCCCCCCCCGTCCCCATCAGAGCTGCTGCCACCACCCCTCGTGTCCCTCGTTGTCACTTTGGGGTCCGGGGGGGGGGGGTGGGACCCCCAGGGGTCCCCAAGGGGGGACACGGGGACACCGGGGGGGGGGCCTGGCCACGGGGGGACACCCCAAACTTGGGGACTTTGGGGGATCGGGGGTTCCTGCACCCCAAAAATCGGGAATTTTGGGGTCTCTGTTCCCAAAACTGGGAATTTTGGGGTCTCTGTTCCCAAAACTGGGCACTTTTGGGGGGTCCTCGTACCCCAAAATTGAGCCTTGGGGGGGAGTTCGGGGTCTCTGTACCCCAAAATTGGGAACTTTGGGGTCTCTACACCCCAAAACTGGGAAATTTGGGGAGTTGGGGGGTCCCTGCACCCCAAAAATGGGAATTTCGGGGTCTCTGTACCCCAACTTTGGGGGATCCGGAGAGTTTTGCTCCCCAAAATTGAGCCCAGCAGGGCGCCCGGGGGGGTCCCATGGGTGCACCCCAAAAATGAGGCCACGGCAGGGGGTCCTTGCACCCCAAAATTGGGAACTTTGGGGGGGGGGTTTGTGGGGGTCCCGCACCCCAAAATTGAGCCTGGGGGGAGTTTGGGGGTCTCTCAACCCCAAACCGGGGAAATTTGGGGTGTCTGCACCCCCAAAATTGAGCCCAGGGGGTGTCAGGGGGTCCCATCGCTGCACCCCAAAACTGCCCCCATTGGGAGCTCGGGGGGTCCCCGCACCCCAAAACTGACCCCGGGAGGGGTCGGGGGGTCCCTGTCCCCCCCCCCCAAACTTTTCCCATTTGGGTTCGGGGGGTTCCCTACACCCCAAAAATGATCCCAGAGGGGGTCGGGGAATCCCCGCACCCCAAAATCGCCCCCATTTCAGACCCGGGGCTCCCCCCTAAATTTCGGGACCCTCCAGCCCCTCCCCCATTTCCCGGGGGGGGGGAATCCCGGGGGTGTTTCCGCCCTTCCCCCACCCCCCTCCCCATTTGGGGGGGTCCGGAAAGATTTGGGGTCCCCCCCTCCCCCTTTCCGTGCCTCAGTTTCCCCGCGGGGAAATTCGGAACTTTCCCGTGGTTTGGGGTTTGGGGGGGGGGAGGGGAGGGGGAGCAGGATGCTGGGAGGGGGGGGAGGGGCGGGGTGGGGGGGGGGGCGGGGAAATTTGGGGGGGGGAGGGGAAAGGGGGGGGGGGCCCCCCCCGCGGCCTTAAAGGGCCCCGCCCGGGCCGGGGCTGGAGGGAACCGGAGCCATGAGAGGTGCGGGGTGCGGGGGGGGAGGGGTGGGAAAGGTGGGGGGGGGTGGGGGAGGGGCAGTGCAGGTGTCCAAGGTGAGGGGGAGGGGTCCGGGCACGCGGGATGGCCTCACCTGTGCACACGCGTGTGAGCGGCCAGGTGTGCACACCTGGGGAGCGGGGGGGGGGGATTTGGGGTGCGTGGTTTGGGGTGCGCAGGTGAGTCAGCGGCTGCGCGCACCTGTGGCGGGTCACACACGCGTGTCACGGGCTGGACACGCGTGTTCCAGGACACGCTGTGCGTGTTTTGGGGTGCACATGTGTGTTATGGGGTGCACAGGTGTGTCACGGGCTGGACACGCGTGTTCCAGGACACACGTGTGTATTTTGGGATGTACACGCGTGTTCCAGGACACACGTGTGTGTTTTGGGGTGCACACACCTGTTTCGGGCTGTACACGCGTGTTTCGGGGTGTACATGTGTGTTCCGGGGTGCACAGGTGTGTCACAGGTCACACACGCGTGTCACGGGCTGGACACGCGTGTTCCAGGACACACGTGTGTATTTTGGGGTGTACACACCTGTTTCGGGCTGTACACGCGTGTTTCGGGGTGTACATGTGTGTTCCGGGGTGCACAGGTGTGTCACAGGTCACACACGCGTGTCACGGGCTGGACACGCGTGTTCCAACACACGCGTGTGTATTTTGGGGTGTACACGCGTGTTTCGGGGTGAAGACGCGTGTTCCAGGACACGCTGTGCGTGTTTCGGGGTGTCCGTGTGTGTCGCAGCGTGCACAGGTGTGTCACGGGCTGGACACACCTGTTGTGGGCTCCACACGCGTGTTTCAGGGTGCACGGGCCTGCCACGGGCTGCACACGCGTGTCACAGGCCATGGATGTGTGTCACGGGTTCCACACGCGTGTCACAGGCCATGGATGTGTGTCACGGGTTCCACACGCGTGTCACAGGCCATGGATGTGTGTCACAGGTTCCACACGCGTGTCACAGGCCGTGTGTGTGTTTTGGGGGGCGCAGGTGTGTCCCAGGGTGCCCACGCGTGTCTTTCAGGGCACACACGCGTGTCACAGGCCATGGATGTGTGTCACAGGTTCCACACGCCCGTTAGAGGGCACACAGGTGTGTCACGGGCTGGACACGCGTGTTCCAGGACACACGTGTGTGTTTCGGGGTGCACACGTGTGTCACAGTGTGCACAGGTGTGTGACACGCGTGTCACAGCCTGGACCTGTGTGTCACAGGGCGTACACGCGAGTTCCGGGACACACGAGCGTGTCACGGGCTGTACAGGTGTGTCACGGGCTGCACACGGATGTCGTGAGCTGCACACCCGTGTGTCAGGTGTCACACGCGTGTCCCGTGTCCCACACGCGTGTCACGGGCTGTCCGTGTGTGTCCCGTGTCCCACACGCGTGTCACGGGCTGTCCACGCGTGTCCCGTGTCCCACACGTGTGTCACAGGCTGTCCATGTGTGTCCCGTGTCCCACACGCGTGTCCCGTGTCCCACACGTGTGTCACAGGCTGTCCATGTGTGTCCCGTGTCCCACACGCGTGTCCCGTGTCCCACACGTGTGTCACAGGCTGTCCATGTGTGTCCCGTGTCCCACACGCGTGTCACGGGCTGTCCGTGTGTGTCCCGTGTCCCACACGCGTGTCCCGTGTCCCACACGCGTGTCACGGGCTGTCCGTGTGTGTCCCGTGTCCCACGCGTGTCCCGTGTCGTGTGTCCCGTGTCCCCCACGCGTGTCACGGGCTGTCCATGTGTGTCCCGTGTCCCACACGCGTGTCACGGGCTGTCCGTGTGTGTCCCGTGTCCCACACGTGTGTCACGGGCTGTCCATGTGTGTCCCGTGTCCCACACGCGTGTCACGGGCTGTCCATGTGTGTCCCGTGTCCCACACGCGTGTCACAGGCTGTCCATGTGTGTCCCGTGTCCCACACGCGTGTCACAGGCTGTCCATGTGTGTCCCGTGTCCCACACGTGTGTCACAGGCTGTCCATGTGTGTCCCGTGTCCCACACGTGTGTCACAGGCTGTCCATGTGTGTCCCGTGTCCCACACGTGTCCCCGCGTGTCCCCGTCCCGCTCCCCTCCCCCCCCCGCGCACCTGCGGGTCCCTCCTTTGATGTGGCTGCGCGGGGGGGGGGAGGGGACACCGGGGGGACCCCGCGGTGACAACGGCGGGGACGCGCAGGTGGCCCCGCGCCACCACCCCCAACCCCCCCCGCGGGGCCCGGGAACGGGGGGGGGTGGGGAGGGGCGCTGCTGGGGGCTGGGGACCCTTCGTGTCCCCATTGTCCCCTCGGTGTCCCCCCTGTCCCCTCCGTGTCCCCCCTGTCCCCTCCGTGTCCCCCCTGTCCCCTCGGTGTCCCCTCTGTCCCCTCCGTGTCCCCTCCGTGTCCCCTCTGTCCCCCGTGTCGTGGTGATCGGGACGGGTTTTGCTGGGGAGCTCCTGGAGTGTCCCCGGGACTGGGGGGGACTGGGGGGGACTGGGGGATGGGGATTGTGGGTGCTGGACATACTGGTGAGGGTTTGTGTGTCCCAGTTCGTTACTGGTGTGTCCCAGTGTGTTACTGGTGTGTCCCAGTTCGTTACTGGTGTGTCCCAGTATGTCCCAGTTCGTTACTGGTGTGTCCCAGTGTGTTACTGGTGTGTCCCAGTATGTCCCAGTGTGTTACTGGTGTGTCCCAGTGTGTTACTGGTGTGTCCCAGTTCGTTACTGGTGTGTCCCAGTGTGTCCCAGTGTGTTACTGGTGTGTCCCAGTATGTCCCAGTTCGTCACTGGTGTGTCCCAGTGTGTTACTGGTGTGTCCCAGTGTGTCCCAGTTCGTTACTGGTGCCGCCGGTGCCGGGGGGGGTTGGTCGGTCCCGGGAGGAGACACCGGGTACGGGGGGGGGGGGGGCTACCGGCGCTCCCAGTGCTCCCAGTACCCCCAGTACCCTCTGTGCCCCCAGTGCTCCCAGTATCCCCAGTAGGGCGGGTGCGGTGGCACTGACAGCGCCCGGTGCCCGCGGAATCCCACCAGTGCCACCAGTGCCCCCAGTACCGCCGGTTCCCGGTGTCCCAGCGCCACCAGTGCCCCCAGTACCGCCGGTTCCCGGTGTCCCAGTGCCACCAGTGCCCCCAGTACCGCCGGTTCCCGGTGTCCCAGTGCCACCAGTGCCCCCAGTACCGCCGGTTCCCGGTGTCCCAGTGCTCCCAGTGCCCCCGGTGTCCCCTGGCACTCTGGGGTCCCCGGTACCCCTCAATTTTGGGAGTGTCCCCAGTGCCCCCAGGCGCGGTGGGTGCTCCCAGTTCTCCCAGTAACCCCGGTTCCCCCGGTGGCCCAAATTCCCCGGTGCCCCGGGTCCCCCTTGTTCCGTGGATGCCCCCAGTGCTCCCAGTTCCCCGTTCCCTCCAGTTCTCCCAGTGTCCCCAGTGTCCCCGGTGCCCCTTGCTCCCCGTGGGTGCCCCCAGTTCCCGGTTCTCCAGTTCTCCCAGTTCCCGGTTCCTCGGTGCTCCCAGTGCCCCCAGTTCCCGGTTCCCCGGTTCCCCCAGTTCCCGGTGCCCCCAGTTCCCGGTGCCCCCAGTTCCCGGTGCCCCGGTTCCCCCAGTGCCCCCAGTTCCCAGTGCCCCCAGTGTCCCCAGTTCCCGGTTCCCCGGTGCCCCCAGTTCCCGGTGCCCCCAGTTCCCGGTTCCCCGGTTCCCCCAGTGCCCCCAGTTCCCGGTGCCCCCAGTGCCCCCAGTTCCCGGTTCCCCGGTGCCCCCAGTGCCCCTAGTTCCCGGTTCCCCAGTGTCCCCGGTGCCCCCAGTTCCCAGTGCCCCCAGTGTCCCCAGTTCCCGGTTCCCCGGTGCCCCCGGTGCCCCCGGTGCCCCCAGTTCCCGGTTCCCCGGTGCCCCCGGTGCCCCCAGTGCCCCCAGTTCCCGGTTCCCCGGTGCCCCCGGTGCCCCCAGTGCCCCCAGTTCCCGGTTCCCCGGTGCCTCCAGTGCCCCCAGTTCCCGGTTCCCCGGTATCCCCAGTTCCCGGTTCCCCCAGTGCCCCCGGTGCCCCTAGTTCCCGGTGCCCCCAGTTCCCGGTTCCCCAGTTCCCGGTTCCCGGCAGGAGCGGCCCCGCCGCGGCGCTTCCCGGCAGGGGCTGAGTAATCCGGGCGGCGGGGGCTGAGTCAGCGCCCCCAAACCCGGGGGTCCCGGTGCCCCCGGGCCCCCTCTGCCCCCCCGGGGCCCCCCCCGGGCCCCCCCGGCCGGATGCGCGGGCGGCGCCGGCCCCAAAAAACTGGGGCAGGAGGAAAAGGAGGGAGGGGGGGAGGGAGCGGGGCAGAGGGGTGTCACACGTGTCCGGGTGTCACACGTGTCCGGGTGTCACACGTGAGTGGGGTGTCACACGTGTCCGGGTGTCACACGTGTCCGGGTGTCACACGTGAGTGGGGTGTCACACGTGTCCGGGTGTCACACGTGTCCGGGTGTCACACGTGAGTGGGGGTCACACGTGTCCGGGTGTCACACGTGTCCGGGTGTCACACGTGTCGAGTGTGTCACACCTGTCTGAGAGAGTGTCACACATGTTCAGGTGTGTCACACACGTGTCCGGGTGTGTCACACACATGTTCAGGTGTGTCACACTCATGTTCAGGTGTGTCACACACGTGTGCAGGGAGTGAGAGGGCACGGGAGTGTGCCAGGGTGGGCACAGGTGTGAGCACACCTGAGTGTGCCAGGGTGGGCACAGGTGTGAGCACACCTGGGTGTGCCAGGGCATTGCCTGCTGTGCCAGGGCCATACTGGGCCGTACTGGGCTGTACTGGGAGCTCCCAGTGCTGTACTGGGGCCATACTGGGCCGTACTGGGAGCTCCCAGGGCGCCGCGCGTTTCCTGCCCCGGGGCCGTGTCCCAGTTGTGGCTTTGTGGCTCCGGCAGCCGCCGGCACCGGGTGACAGGGGACACTGGGGACGCCGGGGACATTGGGGACACCGGGGACATTGGGGACACCGGGGACATTGGGGACACCGGGGACACCGGGGACATTGGGGACACTGGGGACATTGGGGACATTGGGGGGCTCAGGGGACACTGGGGACACCGGGGACATTGTCCCCAGTGGGACGCCCCAGCCCAGCGGTGACACCTGTGACCAAAGGGGACACTGTCAGCAGAGGGGACAGGCAGGGTCAGTGACACCGTGGGTGGCACACGGGTGACACAGGTGACACTGGGAGCCGCGGGGGATGTGTGCGCCCACGGTGACGTCAGTGTGGAGGGGACACGGGGGTCACAGCGGCCACGTGGGACCGTGTGGTGACACGTGAGGGGACAGGGGACATGTCCCACTGGTGACAGCTGAAGCCACAGGTGACACTCGGTTCCAGAGGTGGCACCTGGTCCCACAGGCGACAATGTGAAGCCACAGGTGACACCTGGTGCCACGAGTGACCCACGAGCCCATGGGGACACCTGAACGTGGGGAGAGCACGGCGGGACACGGGTGGGGACACGGGTGGGGACACGGGTGGGGACACGGGTGGGGACACGGGTGGCACTGCGGGTGCCTGGTGACAGGGCTCCCGTGCCAGGTGTCCCGTGCCAGGTGTCCCGTGCCAATGTCCCCGTGTCCCCCCAGCTCACATCGAGGTGATTCCCTGCAAGATCTGCGGGGACAAATCCTCCGGGGTGCACTACGGGGTCATCACCTGCGAGGGCTGCAAGGTACACCGGGGACAGGGGACAGAGGGGACACGGGACACGGGACAGAGGGGACAGGGGACACGGGACAGGGGACAGGGAGGGGACAGGGGGGACAGGGGACACGGGACACGAGACAGGGAGGGGACAGGGGACAGGGAGGGGACAGGGGGGACGGGGGGACACGGGGACGGGGGACACGAGAGAATGGGGGGACATGGGGACATGCGGGGGGTAAGGGGGGGACATGGGGACATTGGGGACATGGAGGGACATGGGGACAGGAGGACAGGGGGTGGCAGGGGTTGATGTGCCACGAGGCGCCATGGTGTGACACTGGTGACACGGTGACACAGTGACACTGGTCACACTGGTTACACATGTGACGCGTGTGACATGTGAGAGTGGTGCCACTGGTCGCAGTGGTCACACTGGTGACACGGTGACACATGTGACACGGTGACAATGGTGACACTGGTCATACTGGTGACATGGTGACACTGATGACACTGGTCACACTTGTCACACTGGTGACACGGTGACACGGTGACACTGGTTACACTGGTTACACGTGTGACATGTGAGACTGGTGCCACTGGTCACAGTGGTCACACTGGTGACACGGTGACACATGTGACACAGTGACACTGGTGACACGGTGACACTGGTGACACGGTGACACTGGTGACATGGTGACACTGGTGACACTGGTCACACCGGTGACATGGTGACACATGTGACACGGTGACAATGGTGACACTGGTGACATGGTGACACTGGTCACACTGGTCACACCGGTGACACGGTGACACATGTGACACGGTGACACTGGTCACACTTGTCACACCGGTCACACTGGTGACACTGGTCACACCGGTGACACGGTGACACATGTGACACGGTGACACTGGTGACGTGGTGACACCGATGTCGCCGGTGTCCCCGCAGGGTTTCTTCCGGCGCAGCGAGCGGCGCGGGCCCAGCCTGGCGTGCAGCCGCGGGCAGCGCTGCGACATCGACAGAGCCACCCGCACCCGCTGCCAGCACTGCCGCCTGCAGAAGTGCCTGCGGCTCGGCATGTCCCGAGCCGGTGTGTGACACGGGGACAGCGCGGGGACAGCGCGGGGACAGAGCGGGGAGAACGAGGGGACAGCGCGGGGACAGCGAGGGGACAGGGCCACTGGGCATGGGGACAGTGCGGGGACAGCGCGGGGACAGCGAGGGGACAGCGCGGGGACAGCGCGGGAACAGCGAGGGGACAGCGAGGGGACAGCGCGGGGACAGCGAGGGGACAGCGCGGGGACAGCGCGGGGACAGCGCGGGGACAGCGAGGGGACAGCGAGGGGACAGCGCGGGGACAGCGAGGGGACAGCGAGGGGACAGCGAGGGGACAGTGAGGGGACAGCGAGGGGACAGAGCGGGGACAGCGCGGGGACAGCGAGGGGACAGCGAGGGGACAGCGAGGGGACAGTGAGGGGACAGCGAGGGGACAGAGCGGGGACAGCGAGGGGACAGTGAGGGGACAGAGCGGGGAGAAGGAGGGGACAGAGCGGGGACAACGAGGGGACAGAGCGGGGACAGCTCTACTGGGCCTGGGGACACCAGGGACTGGGTCTGGGGACAGCGCCCTGTCACCCTGGGGACACCTGGCTTGGGGACACCACTCTGTGCCCCTTGGGACACCCGGCTTGGGGACATTAAATCTGTGCGCCTGGGGACACTCGAGACCGCCCTGGGGACATCTGGACTCCCCCGGTGTCCCCGTATCTGGGGACAGCTGTCCCCCAAAGCTGGACACGCCTGAGGACACTTGTCCCCACCGCGGTGACACCTGGGGACACCCTGGGGACAGCCCGAGGTGTCGGTGAGGAAGGGCCGTGTCGCGGCTCTGTGACACTCCGGTGTCACCCGCTGTCCCCTCTGTCCCCGCAGCCGTCAAGTTCGGCCGCATGTCCAAGCAGCAGCGGGACCGGCTCCAGGCCGAGGTGCTGGAACAGCTGGGACGGCGGGAAAACCGGGAACAGCTGGAACAGCTGGAAAACCGGGAACAGCTGGAACAGCTGGAAAACCGGGAACAGCTGGAACAGCCGGAACCGCGGGAAAAATGGGGAAAACGGGGAAAAGGGGGGAAAGGGGGAAAAGGGGAACAGCGGGAGCAGGAGCGGGCGGCCCAGGGGCCACCGGAGCCCCCCCGCGGGGCGCTGTCCCCCGATGTCCCCCGCTGTCCCCGCGGGGTGTCCCAGCAGGGCGTGGCCAGCGGAGGAGGCGACAAAGCGGGGACAGGACGGGGACAGGGCGGGGACAGCGGGGACAGCGCCGTCCCCTCACCCCGGTGCGGGCGGCGTCCCGGAGTCACCCGCGGGGCTGGAGATCGGTGAGTGGCCCCGGGGACTGTCACCTGCGGGGCTGGCAGTGTCACCTGTGGGGCTGGCACTGTCACCTGCGGGGGTGGCACTGTCACCTGCGGGGCTGGCAGTGTCACCTGTGGGGGTGGCACTGTCACCTGCGGGGGTGGCACTGTCACCTGTTCGGGCAGGGGTGGTGGCACCTCGGGATGTCACCTGTGGGAACTCCATGGGGGTGACACCCGGCTCCATCACTGATGGCACCTGGCTCTGTCACCCACGGGTGGTGGCACCTGCGTGTGACACCCGTGGATGCTCCACCCTGGTGACCTGCCAAGGCCACACATCGGGCTACCCACCCTGTCCCCACGCCTGTCCCCAAGCCCTGCATGTCCCCTCAGAGCTGCTGACCCAGAGTGTCCTGCTGTCACACCGTGCCACGTGCCACCCCCGCGCCGAGGACCTGCAGGGACACCGCTGGGCCACCTTCAGCCGCGAGGAGATCTGCGCCTACCAGAGCCAGGTGCGGGGCGGGGAGGGGACACGGCTGTCCCCAGGGGTGGCCCCGGGGTGACAGCCGCTCCCGCAGCCCATGGCGGAGATGTGGCAGCGCTGTGCCCGCCGTGTCACCGAGGCCATCGAGCGCGTGGTCGAGTTCGCCAAACGCCTGCGGGGCTTCCTGGAGCTCAGCCAGCACGACCAGATCGTCCTGCTCAAGGCGGGTGCGCGGCCACCGCGTCCCCGGGCCACTGTCACCAGCCCAGGGCCACCCTGACCCCTTGTCCCCAGCCCCAGAGCCACCGTGGCCCCTTGTGCAGTCACTGTGCCCTTGTCCCCAGCCCCAGGGACAGCCCATCCCATTGTCACCAGCCCCAGGGACACCCCGGCCCCTTGTGCCCTGTCACAGGGACACCCTGTGCCCTTGTCCCCAACCCCAAGGCCACCCTGTCCCCTTTCTCCTCACCCTCAGAGCTACCCTGTCCCCTTATTCCCAGACTTGTGGCCACCCCATTTTCTTGTCCCCATCCCCGGGGACAGTCCATCCCATTGTCCCCATCCTCAGGGCCACCTCACTCCCTTGTCCCCAGTCCTGGGTACACCTCATGTCCTTGTCCCCCGCCCTGGGGACACCCTGTCCCTGCTGTCCTTGTCCCAGGGACACTCTGTCCTCTTGTCCCCAGCCCCAGGGTCACCCAGTCCCACTGTCCCCAGACCTAGGACCACCCTGTCCCCTTGTGACTGTCCCACGGGGAAGGTGACAGTCCCCTGGGGACACCCCATCCTCCCTGGGGGGGGTGACAGCCCTGTGGTCCCATGGGGAAGTGACAATCTCAAAGGCGCCACAAGGAGGTGACAGTCCCCAAAGTCCCCTCATCCTCCCTGGGGAGGTGACAATCTCGTGTGTCCCACGGGGAAGTGACAGTCCCCAAAGTCCCCTCATCCTCCCTGGGGAGGTGACAATCTCGTGTGTCCCACGGGGAAGTGACAGTCCCCAAAGTCCCCTCCATCCTCCCTGGGGAGGTGACAATCTCGTGTGTCCCACGGGGAAGTGACAGTCCCCAAAGTCCCCTCCATCCTCCCTGGGGAGGTGACACCGCCCCGGCCCACCACCGAGTGGGGCCCCTCGGGCTGGTGGCGGTGTCGCCGGTGCCACCAGCGCTGTCGCCGCCCCGCGGGGGTGACAGGTGCCATGGAGGTCGTCCTGGTCCGGATGTGTCGCGCCTTCGACGCCGCCACCCGCACGGTCCTGTTCGAGGGCAAACTGGCCGGGCCCGAGCTCTTCCGCTCGCTGGGTAGGGCGGCGACACGGGCGGGGGACAGCGCGGGGACAGCGCGGGGACAGAAGGTGACACGGGGCTGTCCCCAGGGTGCCCCGAGCTCGTCGCGTCCATCTTCGACCTGGCTCAGGGGCTGAGCGCGCTGCGCTGCTCCGAGAGCGAGCTGGGGCTGCTGAGCGCTCTGCTGCTCGTCAACGCCGGTCAGCCACCGCCCTGTCCCCTCCGTGTCCCCCCGTGTCCCCTCCGTGTCCCCTCCGTGTCCCCTCCGTGTCCCCCCGTGTCCCCTCCGTGTCCCCTCCGTGTCCCTCCGTGTCCCTCCGTGTCCCCCACGTGTCCCTCCGTGTCCCTCCGTGTCCCCTCCGTGTCCCCCCGTGTCCCCTCCGTGTCCCCCCCGTGTCCCCCCGTGTCCCCTCCGTGTCCCCCCGTGTCCCCTCCGTGTCCCCTCCGTGTCCCCTCCGTGTCCCCTCGTGTCCCCTCCGTGTCCTCCCGTGTCCCTCCGTGTCCCTCCGTGTCCCTCCGTGTCCCTCCGTGTCCCCTCCGTGTTCCCCGTGTCCCTCCGTGTCCCCTCGTGTCCCCTCCGTGTGCCCTCGTGTCCCCTCGTGTCCCCTCCGTGTCCCCTCGTGTCCCCTCGTGTCCCCTCCGTGTCCCCTCCGTGTCCCTCCGTGTCCCTCCGTGTCCCTCCGTGTCCCCTCCGTGTTCCCCGTGTCCCTCCGTGTCCCCTCGTGTCCCCTCCGTGTCCCCTCCGTGTCCCCTCCGTGTCCCTCCGTGTCCCCTCCGTGTCCCCTCGTGTCCCCTCCGTGTCCCCCCGTGTCCCCTCGTGTCCCCTCCGTGTCCCCTCCGTGTCCCCTCCGTGTCCCCCCGTGTCCCTCCGTGTCCCCCACGTGTCCCTCCGTGTCCCCTCCGTGTCCCCTTGTGTCCCTCCGTGTCCCCTCCGTGTCCCTCCGTGTCCCTCCGTGTCCCCTCCGTGTCCCCTCGTGCCCCTCCGTGTCCCCCCGTGTCCCCTCCGTGTCCCTCCGTGTCCCCTCCGTGTCCCCCCGTGTCCCCTCCGTGTCCCTCCGTGTCCCTCCGTGTCCCCTCCGTGTCCCCTCGTGTCCCCCCGTGTCCCCTCCGTGTCCCTCCGTGTCCCCTCCGTGTCCCTCCGTCTTCCCCCGTGTCCCCTCGTGTCCCCCCGTGTCCCCTCGTGTCCCCTCCGTGTCCCCCCGTGTCCCCTCGTGTCCCCTCCGTGTCCCCTCGTGTCCCCTCCGTGTCCCTCCGTGTCCCCTCCGTGTCCCCTCCGTGTCCCCCCGTGTCCCTCCGTGTCCCCCCGTGTCCCCCCCGTGTCCCCTCCGTGTCCCCCCCTGTCCCCTTGTGTCCCTCCGTGTCCCTCCGTGTCCCCTCCGTGTCCTCCCGTGTCCCTCCCGTGTTCCCCCGTGTCCCCCCGTGTCCCCTCCGTGACCTCCGTGTCCCCTCCGTGTCCCTCCGTGTCCCCTCCGAGTCTCCCCCGTGTCCCTCCCTGTCCCCCTGTGTCCTCACGATGTCCCCAGGGTGTCCCCCACAGTGTCCCCAGGGTGTCCCCACGCTGTCCCCACCCTGTGCGTCGCCCGTCGCGCTCCCTTTCACAGATGGTTCCTGTCCCCAACCTTGTCCGTGTCCCCTCCCTTCTGTCCCTGTCACCCAGGCCTGTCCATGCACCCCCAGCTCTGTCCCCGACTTTGTCCCTGTCCCCACCCGTTTGTCCCTGTCCCCACACCTGTGTCCGTGTCCCCACGCCCCTGTGGTGTCCCCAGGCCGGCCGTGGCTGCAGGACCGGCCGCAAGTGGCCCGGCTCCAGGGACATCTGGATGTCGCCTTCCGGCTCCTGCTGCGCCGGACCCGCCGCGAGGGGCTCCTGGCCAGGGTGGGGACACGGGAGGGGACACGGGAGGGGACACGGGAGGGGACACGGGGAGGGGACACGGGAGGGGACACGGGGAGGGGATACGGGGAGGGGACACGGGGAGGGGACACGGGAGGGGACACGGGGAGGGGACACGGGGAGGGGACACGGGAGGGGACACGGGAGGGGACACGGGGAGGGGACACGGGGAGGGGACACGGGAGGGGACACGGGGAGGCGATACGGGGAGGGGACACGGGGAGGGGACATGGGGAGGGGACACGGGGAGGGGACACGGGAGGGGACACGGGAGGGGACACGGGGAGGGGACACGGGGAGGGGACACGGGGAGGGGACACGGGGGACACGGGGAGGGGACACGGGGAGGGGACACGGGGAGGGGACACGGGAGGGGACACGGGAGGGGACACGGGGAGGGGACACGGGGAGGGGATACGGGGAGGGGACACGGGGAGGGGACACGGGAGGGGACATGGGGAGGCGACACCGGGGAAGACACCGGGGAGGGACACGGGGGCGCTGGGGGAGTAGAGGGTCCCCCCCGCGTGTCTGTGCGGTGACAGCCCTGTCCCCGGTGTCACAGCCGTGTCCGTGCGGTGTCACAGCCGTGCCCCCGGTGTCACAGCCGTGTCCGTGCGGTGACAGCCGTGTCCCCGGTGTCACAGCCGTGTCCGTGCGGTGTCACAGCCGTGTCCCCACGCGTGTCCCCGGTGTCACAGCCGTGTCCGTGCGGTGACAGCCGTGTCCCCGCAGCTCCCCTCCCCGGGCCGGCTCCGCGCTCTCTGCTCGCAGCACCTGGAGCAGGTCCAGGCTTTCCGCCGCCTCCACCCCGGGGTCGTCTCGGCCTCTTTCCCCCCGCTCTACCGGGAGCTCTTCGCCGCCGACCCCGCCGATGTCCCCGGGGGGACCCGCTGAGCGCGGCCCGGGGACCGCCGGGACCTCCGGGACCACCGGGACCAGCCCTGACCCCCCTGAGCCCGACTCCGGGACCACCGGGACCGCCCCTGCACCTGGAGACACCTGGGGACACCTGGGGACACCTGGGGACACCTGGGGCTGTTCCCACGCAGGCACCTGCCGGGAATGCGGCACCTGGAGGGGACCCGGCACCTGGCGAGGCTCTGTCACCCGTGGGTCCCCGCTGTCCCTGTCACTCGCGGCTGCGTTTGAGCGGAATAAAAGCGTTTTTGGGGACGGCATGTGCGGGGGCTCCGTCACGGGGGACACGCGGGGACACCGGGAGCGGTGTTCGAGCCCAGCCCCGCCCCGCGCAGCGCTCCGAGCCGCCATAGGCTCTCGTGCCTGTCACTCAAATCAGAAGGCGGGCATTCGCAGTTTTCCGCTCTCTGATTGGTTCGGACCCGTTACTCGCCGCTGATTGGCTGCTTTATTCCCGTTATTTCCCGCCCTCTCATGTGGGAGGCCTCGCGGGGATTGGCTGCTGCTCCGCAGGTGGTGATTGGGAGGGGGCTGTGCGGAGCTGCGCTGTGATTGGCTGAGAGGGGAGGAGCCTCGATGTGATTGGTGGAGAGCGGGAGGAGGCGGAGCCAGCGGCGGGGCGCGGGAGGCGGCGGCGGCGGCACCGGGGCCGCATAGGGCCCGAACCGGGGCCGGGCCCAAACCGGGGCCTTTCGGGGTCGGGCCGGGCCGAACCAGGGTCGCTACGGGGCCGGGGTGTGACCCCGTCACCTGCAGGTACCGTGAGACCACCCGGGGGGCGCTGCCGAGGTGCCTGCGGGGGCTCCGCTGCCGGTGCACCGGGCCCGGGGCCTGCACCGGCGGGCCCGGAGCCCTT